>JAHWFO010020196.1:326442-341256 GCA_023313115.1 Rhysida immarginata
GGCTTTTCGTGGCGACCAATCTCCGGATGATTGGGGGGGGGGGGTAATTACAGTATTTTGGTTATAATGGCATGTAATGAATAACGTAAAATCTGCATTTGCGATATCGATACTTTGTCTCGATTATCTGATTTTCTTAAGTCAGGTGGAGCAGGGGGGAGGTTGAAGTATAAATAATATATAATGATTGACTTTTTCATAAGTAGTCATATAATCCATAAATTATAAAAAAATTGGCCATATGGTTTGTCTTTTTTTTTCTTTTTTTTCTTTTTGACTCGCGTGATTTGTTCGTTTAGATTATAAACTGTACATACCCAAAAGGCTCCTAACAGATGGGCGCACGTCTTCGAGGCGCCGGAATCAAAGTCCACATGTTAGGTCGGTTTGATCCGGTTGACCAAGTATTGAAGCATCTTGGAGGACCCGCGTGACGTCACATGGATCGTGATTGGTCGGATTTTGGCCACGTGGTTGTTGGTCATAAAATATCGATTTTTTAATTTGATTTAAAATTTATTTAAAGTATCCATGACTATTTTTCGATTTATTATGAAGTAGCTGATATACTCTGCGCTGCTCTGACTCTTTGTTGATGAAATTTTGCAATTTCTGAATGTGAATATACAAAAAAAGTGAACATTATTCTTCACCTTTCATCTCCGGCCCTGCGTCAAATTTACTCAGCTAAAGGGCTGGTGATTATAGAGAAGTGAAACATAATACAATAATCGCATTTTTAAGAGCCAAAAGATTGATTTTTAGAAGACGCTCATACATAACAATAGCGAAGCATTGCTGGGTCTGCTAGTCTTCTATAAATATATTCTTTATTTTAATGAATATTTATCAAGTACATCAATTTCTTGTGAAATATTTAAAAATTCGTCGTATGTATAATTCAAATTTACTTTCACTCACACGACTGCTGACAATGTTTCAATATTTAGTTTAGATTTATCAGTGCTCCCAAAAATCATTAATGACGGAAAACAACCATTCGACAGTGGATTTTTACGGCCAGACATACTGCAAATTCTAATAATATTATTGATGAAAAATAGGAAAGAAAATTCCACAGCCTGGGATCGAACCAGGAACCTTCTGCTCACCGTGCAGATGCGCCAGCCAATTAGATGCGCCTCTAATAATATCTTTAAATCTACCGATAGCGTATGTTGTGCTTGAAAATGTTAAATATTTCCACCACTGCATATATGTGTCGAGTTTGGTTTCCTTCCATTTATTAATTTTATATAATCTAAACAATTTATATAAAAACATTTAGCCTTGTACCATGGGTATTCCTCTTCAGCTTTCTTGATGTTTTTGAACTAACATCAAAGTAACGAAGTCACTTTTAAATCTTAAAAAGTTACTTTTCAGAGTTGTTTAACTTCTGGCCTGAAACTTTGGATTGTGCAATTTCTTCAACAGTTTAATGAAATACACTACTTTTTATAAAAATCGCAACACCCTGATGGAATAGTCTAATCCATATGCAATTTGCAATATTTGCATACAATGGGTCAGAGTATAAATGACTAGATTTTCAGAGTAATTGCTTGAAAGAACACCATGCCTCGACGACGACGAAGGGCACCATATCAACAGCTGACAGACTTTGAAAGAGGACGCATAATTGGTCTGCGTGAAGCGGGATGGCCGTATCGTGACATTGCTGCTCGTGTAGGACGTAATGCAACGACAATTATGCGTGCATGGAGGCAGTGGAGCAAAGAGAACAGGGCACACCGAAGACCAGGCTCAGGAATACCCAGCACGATGACACCGCGAGATGACAGACACCTCTATCGCATGTGTGTAGCAGTCGTACAGCCACTTCCACAGTGTTAGCACAACAGTGGGGTACTACAATAGGCAGGACAATGTCTGCTAGCACTGTACGACGCCGTTTGATTTCCAGAGGATTGATGGCACGAGTACCATTGTTGCGGATTCCTTTGACTCAAAACCACCGGTGCCTCAGGTTGCAATAGGCCCATCAACACCAACAGTGGCAAGCTGAATGGCAACAAGTTATGTTTTCGGATGAGTCAAGGTTTAACTTGCAGCACCATGACGGCAGGATACGAGTCAGAAGACATCGTGGCGAGCGCGACCTTCCAGAATGCATCCTGCAGCGTCATTCAGGACAAATGCCAGGGGTGATGGTGTGGGGTGCAATCAGTTACCATGGCCGTTCCCGTCTGATCAGAATCCATGGCAATCTGAACAGTGACCGGTACATCAGGGAAGTTGTGCAACCCGAGGTCATCCCCTTCCTGCAGAACCTTCCAGGCGCTGTATTCCAACAGGACAATGCCCGACCGCATGTGGCCAGAAATGTCCTCACCTTTTTCCAAGCACATCAGATGCCCTTGTTCCCCTGGCCTGCTCGTTCACCAGACATGTCCCCAATCGAACATGTGTGGGACAGGGTTGCTCATCGATTGGCTCGTCAGACTCCTGCAGCAGCAACTCTGGATGAACTGTATACCCGTGTAGACATAGCATGGCATGACATTCCCCAGGCCCTTATTCAGAGCTTGTTTGACTCAATGCTACGACGTTTAGAGGCTGTAATTGCATCCCACGGTGGTTTCACCCAATAATAATGTGACAATAAAACGCATTGTGTTGACCTGAAAATCAAATGGTTTCTTTTCTGACCTATGATATGCAAATGCTCCAAATTTAATGCAGATTGGGCTATTCCATCAGGGTGTTGCGATTTTTATAAACAGTAGTCTATAATTACTTGGCCGTAAACAAAATAAATTAAAATGGTGGAATGGAACATGAAAATTAAGAAAATAGAAAAAATAAATAAAAAGGAAAAATATTTTGTAACGGATGGGGGAGGGGGGAGTTTTGATTTGTTTATTTATTTTTATTTTCTTTGAAAACCTTTAGAATTCAAAATTGGTCATCAGCGCTAAACAATTTACTAAACTTATTCGATTCTGAGAGAGGAATCTGTTCTTGTCGAATTTAATGACTTTAGCTTGATGAAAAGTATCAGTTATGTCTTAATTATTAGAAGAAAAAAAAAAGGTATTTCTAAAATAGTTTAACCGAATTTAATGAAAACCACGTCAATGCAGAGATTAAGGAACCCTTTAAGTATTTATAACTTTAATGTTTAAGGAATTTTTTCTCATAAAAATTCCTTCAGGGCACAGTTTAAGATTCCATCTAACATTTCATTTTTGGCGTGAAAAAATCCTCCAATGACCATTTTCAAATTATTCTGTGAATAATTTCATTTTTGCCGTGTCACAAGAGATAGAGAAAATTGATCATATACCTAGAGAGGGTATTTTTTTCTTTCAAAATTTCAATATATCTTCTCGAATCATGAGTTTTTAAGTCGATTTTAGAAAAAAAACAATATTTGAATTGGGGAAACGACCACAGGCCAATATAACACAAATGCTTACGTTTTAACTGCTGCACAGAAATATACTTTCACACAAAGGTCGGTCACAAAAATACGATATTCTCATCTCAGATGAATTAACTTATCTTTATATACGTCCTGTTAATTATCAAAGGGCCAAAAAGACTTTTAAAATATTTAAACGGACTGAAAACAGGTCCTAAACTACAAGGAATTCACATAGAACACCAAGAAATTCTTTGTTTTCATCCCAGTATCCCACAATCCTTAGCGTAAACTAGAAATGCAAACGTCCCTATATCGTTGATCTTAATATGTCCGCAGCTTTAAAATGTAGATTATTAACCTTGAAATTGCATAATATGTGTACCGTATTTATCCCATATATTGATATGTCAACTTTCAGAGCATAGTAAATCAGTAAACATTTTATCCTCCTGTATTATGCGACCCAGAGTTTTTGATACATTGCATCAGTATACAGAACACGCCTTTATTTTCTACATTTTAAAAAAATGCATAACCTGGATACTTTACAATTTAAAAAAACCCTTCAAATCCCGATTCATTATTGTGTCGATAGTTTATTAAAAAACAAAACAAAACGAAGAATAGGTTATATAATTTTGATCTAAGAGGAACGATACAGTAAAATATGTATTTTGATTGCATTTTTGTTCTCGAAATTATTACAGTACATATTACATATTCATGCATTAAGGAGCTATAATAAATATTCATTTGAAATAGTTTGGCTTTCTTTATAAAACATTCTTGCACTATTTCAGGAGATGAACGCAGTAGTTGTTGAAAAGCTTTACTGCTCGAAATGTTATTTTACTTTACACCTTTAATATCTCAAATTTACTTAACATGGTACCTATATTGTAATGAGAGAACTTGTTAACGAAGTAAATGAAAAGTAATGGCGGTGACTTTTTCATCGAATGGTTATCTTGTTTTCAAGAATTCACTTTCGCAGTCGCTTTTGGCGACGGAAAAATAGATGGGAAAGTGAGAAAAAAGTGACTTTTTTGTAGTGTACTCTATATTTTATATAATATATAATATACCTGTATATTAAATATTACACAATAGTTTCGTTTGAAGTTAGTTGTACCTTAGATCCCCTTTGAAGTTAACCCTCTCCCAATCGTACATACATAGGTGTAAAATATTAATCTCTTGTATAAAATGACTCCCCAAATTTAGATGTCAAAATTTTTCGTATTCTACAAAAATAAATACGGTACTCTTATATGGAATCATAACATTAAAGCAGTTGGCTCATTCATGAAATTAGATGATTCAATTACCTTTCCATTGTTAACCATGGCACATTGGACTTGGACAGGAGAAAAAAATCAGTCGTTACTGAATCAATGAAGCACGGATCATTAACAGGATCAGCGTGGTGAATAGAGTGCGTACAACAGTCGATGCATACACTGCGTTTACATGCACACTTTCGATCCGGATCGAAAGACAAGTTTCAAGTCAATCCTGCAAAAAGTGGCATGTAAACAGGCTTCAACACCCCGATCCGGATCGAGTTCAATCCCGTCAAAAGAGGTGGTTTGAAACCAGGGAAGCATGCCTCAGGAAAGAGGTCAACCCAATAATAATATCTGGATCGAGTTTAAATTTGCTGTTTGGTTGAAAGAAAAAATATAGAAAATTTTAGCTAAAATAAGTTCTTGGTTGATTTATACCTCAACACAATAAATATCTATAAATAAATAAATGAATAAATTTTAAAATACATTGCACGTTTAAATTTTTTTTTTGTAAAGTTTTTTATCAAAATGTCATTTTTCCTAATTAAAAATTTAAAAATTGTCAATCAAATTGGAGTTTTATATCAAAATTTAATTTAATAATTTTTTTATCAAATTATAATTATCAAATTAAATATTATATTTATATCAAAAATTTCAATTTAACAATTTCTATTTTATTAAATTATAATTTGATAATTATTTATAATTATTATAATTGTAATTTTATAATTTTTATTATTTAATACAATTAAATAAACAATTAAATTGAAGTTTTTGATATAAATCTAAAAATTAATTTGATAAAATCTATTAAAATTATGTTTTGATAAGAATGTATAAAATTTTGATATAAAAAACTTAAACATGCAAATGCATTTTAAAAGTTATTAAGGATTATTATATTGAGGTAAATAAATCAAAAACTTGACATATAAATAACCTCAACCTTATTATTTATATATAGAAAATTTTAATTGAAAACAAAATTTAAAGAAAAAATCAATAATTACAAAATGTATTGATTGTCAATTATATTTCCAGGCGATAATAATGAGAAATTTTAAAAAAATTGAATTTCAGCCGTATTTTAGAGGAAGCATAATTCAAGTGATAAGGCCGACTGAGCCAACAATGGCGGATTTTGTAGCAGATGACAAAATCGGGCGTACTTTCCTATTCTAGAGCTTTACCCACAGGGCATCTTATTGGACTCGATCCGGATCGAGTTAGATGCATGTAAACGCGAGGCAATTTTGGATTAACTCAAGTCGATCCGGATCGAAACGTGCATGTAAACGTAGTGATAGTGCGAGCAGTGTTGCCAATGAAATTTTTATAAATACACACCCCACTATTCCGACATTACACGCTTTTACACGCTGGCACAACAGCATTACACACACAAATTACACACAAGAAGGAGCAAGTGATATGAGCCTTTGCAGAATTGCTTCAGCTTCACATTCATGAATTCATGTATTTAAAGATCATTCAATTTTAATTTTTTACAATATGAAGTGTTAAGATTAGTTATACGAGGTGCATTCAAGTTCTAAGGCCTCCGATTTTTTTTCTAATTAACTACTCACCCGAAATCGATGAAACTGGCGTTACTTCTCGACGTAATCGCCCTGCAGACGTACACATTTTTCACAACGCTGACGCCATGATTCCATGGCAGCGGCGAAGGCTTCTTTAGGAGTCTGTTTTGACCACTGGAAAATCGCTGAGGCAATAGCAGCACGGCTGGTGAATGTGCGGCCACGGAGAGTGTCTTTCATTGTTGGAAAAAGCCAAAAGTCACTAGGAGCCAGATCAGGTGAGTAGGGAGCATGAGGAATCACTTGAAAGTTGTTATCACGAAGAAACTGTTGCGTAACATTAGCTCGATGTGCGGGTGCGTTGTCTTGGTGAAACAGCACACGCGCAGCCCTTCCCGGATGTTTTTGTTGCAGTGCAGGAAGGAATTTGTTCTTCAAAACATTTTCGTAGGATGCACCTGTTACCGTGGTGCCCTTTGGAACGCAATGGGTAAGGATTACGCCCTCGCTGTCCCAGAACATGGACACCATCATTTTTTCAGCACTGGCAGTTACCCGAAATTTTTTTGGTGGCGGTGAATCTGTGTGCTTCCATTGAGCTGACTGGCGCTTTGTTTCTGGATTGAAAAATGGTATCCACGTCTCATCCATTGTCACAACCGACGAAAAGAAAGTCCCATTCATGCTGTCGTTGCTCATCAACATTGCTTGGCAACATGCCACACGGGCAGCCTTGTGGTCGTCCGTCAGCATTCGTGGCACCCACCTGGATGACACTTTTCGCATTTTCAGGTCGTCATGCAGGATTGTGTGCACAGAACCCACACAAATGCCAACTGTGGAGGCGATCTGTTCAACAGTCATTCGGCGATCCCCCAAAACAATTCTCTCCACTTTCTCGATCATGTCGTCAGACCGGCTTGTGCGAGCCCGAGGTTGTTTCGGTTTGTTGTCACACGATGTTCTGCCTTCATTAAACTGTCGCACCCAAGAACGCACTTTCGACACATCCATAACTCCATCACCACATGTCTCCTTCAACTGTCGATGAATTTCAATTGGTTTCACACCACGCAAATTCAGAAAACGAATGATTGCACGCTGTTCAAGTAAGGAAAACGTCGCCATTTTAAGTATCTAAAACAGTTCTCATTCTCGCCGCTGGCGGTAAAATTCCATCTGCCATACGGTGCTGCCATCTCTGGGATGTATTGACAATGAACGCGGCCTCATTTTAAAACAATGCGCATGTTTCTATCTCTTTCCAATCCGGAGAAAAAAAATCGGAGGCCTTAGAACTTGAATGCACCTCGTAGAAATCATACCAACACTAGAGTAGAACAATTTTTTTATTTAATAATGTAACAAAATTAATGAACAATTTAACATGCTCGGAGCTCGGAGTGCAAGTCGGAGTGGAGTGGTTGTGGGTAGGAGACCGGAGAAAGATCTAGTAATCTAATCTAGATTTACGGTCAGGTCGATTACACACAATGACACAAATTTTTTTTTACACACACCTGACTCAAATTACACACAAATCGTGTAATTACACGCACATTGGCAGCACTGAGTGTGAGTGTGCAATAGTGTGCAACAAGTGTGCGTCACTGGATTTGAAAATTTGACTCCCCGCCAACGCCCTCTCTCAGTGGCATTGCTCCCACCCAATCTTTTAATCGCACTGTCATAACCTACAAGGATTAATCCCTTAATCCTTGTAGGCTATGGCATTGTGCTGCTGACCTCGATGTATTGATTAGTCATCGAGTTCGGCAGTGTTCAATCAAAACTGTCAATCAGTTTGAATTTGAGGGGAACATGGAAAAGAAGGCGGGTGTTTGAAAGGAACGAGGGGAAGTGACAGAAACGAAAGTAATAGATTAGGTGGAAAGCTTAATGACGTAACAAAAATAATTGAAACGTAATAGATCTATTACAATTGTAATGAGTGGAACAACACTGTTCAGGCCTTTATCTAGTGGGCTGTGAAAGAGCACACGATGACGCACGCAACTTGCGTTGATTGGAAAGAGGAACGAAATTTCAAGTTGGCAGAAAGGCAGCATTAAAAGAGAATGAACAACTCCAATTTTTTTTATTTCGACACCATTAATTTGTTTTTTGTTTTTTTTTTATTTCGACACCATTAATTTGTTTTTGTTTTTTTTGTTTCCATTATAATCACCAGTTATTATTAATAAAGTTATTATATTTATTTGGAATGCAAACAATAACTAATAATTAAATGTAATTTTAAAATTAAAAAAAAATTTAAATTAATACATGTCCAGAAATAACGAAAGTGATTGTGTTTCCAATGGAATCTGGCATGTGTCTCCATGTGTTGCGTTTTCTCTCAAACAATGATAGGCTCATGAAATCGTCAACAGAATTCGCTGTCCTCAATTGAGTTTCTCTCCATAAGTACTTCCGGTTGGGGAAACAAAAAAAATTGCGACGATAGGAGCATGGAGTAATAACTCGTTTTACTCCATGAATAGGAGGTAGTATATGGCTTTGATCTTCCAACTTGTAACTGCATTAAACAAATGTTGGAAACCTTTCAACCTAATAACTATTCATCTCTCCATGAAGGAATTCGTTTTTCGCACAATAAATAGAAAAGTAGCTTATGCGATCGGTTTGTTTAGACGTCCATCCGTCTATCTGTGGACACAATTTCAACATTACATTGCGTTGGAATGAGAAGCGTGCGTATAGTGAATTGCTGGAAGAGACGAATCAGCCTTGAACTGGGGAAAACGCGTGCCGACTACTTCGTTACGGCTCCACGCATGCTCTAAACGTTGTTGAGATGGTGTGCGTATACGATGCACGTGATTGACGATTATAGAAAGGGGATATCCGTGCGTAAACCAAAAGATTTTCTTTATTCGTAGGGAGCTTATTATTAAGTACCGAAAGGTGCTTTATATTATCAGTGTGGGGAAACATGTCTGTCTGTTACTCAAATGCCTCCAAGGATATGAGATATTTTAAAAATCTGTTTTCGTCAGTCGATGAATATGGTTCATGGCACGAACCAATCACAAATATTATCTAAAATGCTTCTTTGGCACGTGTACAAATGGTGCCTCTATTTTCCTGGCAAGCAATTTTCAATGGGAAGTTATATTAAGAAATTTATCAAAAAGGTGATGAGGAGATAGAAGCCGTTATTCATTATTATTTTCGTCAGTTGATGAATATGGTAAATGGCACGAATCAATCACAAATATTAACTAAATCGGTTCCATAGCACGTGCACAACTGGTACCTTCACGACTCCACCTAGTAATTTTCAATGGTGAGATATATTAAGTAATATATAAAACAAATCGTAATAACAAGATTGAAGCGTATATAAATTAATATTTTCGCCAATTATTAATAAATTGGTTCCGGGAATGAACCATTCTGAAAATGGTTGAAATCGAAACAATGGCACGTGCTCTAATGGTACCCATATGACACCCTCAAATATTTTCAATCATAAGATATGGCATGTAATATATCAAACGACTTAGAATGAGGTGTCATGAATGAATATAACGTAAAATTAATGATAGTCCAAATAGGTCTCAAGCAACCTGGGTTAGTGGAACCATTCTGATTTAGGCTTCTTTCGCACGGTCCGGGTGTTTACCCGTCCGGGCAGCACCCGGATGCTGTCTTCACACGGGCGAGTGCACGGGTCCGGAGCTTCCACAGAGTAAACAGAGCAATCATGCAGCATTAGATGTGTTAGCCAGCTGCGTCGCCACCGGAAACTCTCGCGTGGCCATCTTTTGGTGGGACTCAGATCGCAAATTCCACGTTACTTTCCATGTGTTTAGGCACGTATTTGAGGGTAGGGAACGGTTCTTTTCTACTTTAGCTACCGTGGAATGAGCGAACAACATGCCAAACTACTGCGTGGCATACGGATGTAAAATGAGAACAGCAAAAGACAGCGGGTTATCTTTTCACAGATAAAAAAAAAGAGAATTGTAAGTCATCGTGCGTTATATGGCTCATTCGTGGGTCGTTTTCAACCCATGCCCAAATCGCTGCAAATTATATCACCAGCCTTTCTTTGTGTCCCCAACATTAAAAATGTTTTGTTTTCTAAAAAATGTTTCAAATGTTTTCAGTCATTTTTCAGCAGTATTATCAATGTAAGGTGCTGGTAAATGCTTTCAAAAGGTTCACGTTTAGATAAATAATTAAATATATACTGCAGATGACCTCCAAACATAATGTAATAATTTTTCTATCGAAAAATGGAAGGAAAAATTTTGGTAATAAATATTTTGCCCACTTCCTGACTACCTACAGCTCTGCAACTTTCCCCAACGGCGTCTTATAGATGATAATGCATGTTTCAATCTTTAATTTCACTAGTCTTTCATTTATTCGTAAGTTACTTAATATTTAAGTTTAATATACATTATATACAGTGCAATCATGATGTAACGACTAACTGTATTGTTGATTGTGGTGAGCACTGTTTATGATTAAGCCAGCATAAAGTATTTTATACAGGGTGTTTTTGAATTGAGTACAGATTTTTTTGGGAGATGATAGAAGAGGTCCTTAGAAGTATTTTTTGTCATATGAATATGGGGTCCCCGCAGCTCCGTTTACTTACAATACTGCATTGAACAATCAAATGACACCGGGACGCAGTGTGCGTTGGTAGGCCTAGATTATTTTATTTTTAACAATCAACACAAGCAATCTACTGTAATAACTTTTATAGTAATTGTTTGCAAAGAAATTTCAAGGTGCACGTGCTTGTTTGTTGAAAAGTCTTAGGACAAACTTCGTCAAGGAGATTCCATGGTATCCAACCCCTTTGTAAAATACGATTAGTCCTTATGTTAATGAACTAATCGCATTCTGGGAAAGCAGTAGGTAAAGATTTGTTTTAAAAAGTTCACTTGATGTACTTTTTACATGTGTAAAGTTAAACAAACAGTATGAATCGTTTTACATGGAATGATTATGCAGACATGATTCTGTGTCTCGGTGCTGCTGGTACCATGGATGGTGCAAGGCGTTTGTTCGTGGCACCCAGTTCACGAACATTTGGTGCAGTAGATCGTCGTCTAAGAGAAACAGGCGCATTCGCTCATGATAATCATCAACGTGGACGTCGTCGGTGGTTACGCTCCCCTGAATTAGAGGATGAAGTTTTGGAAAGGTTTAACCGAAATCCATCGACGAGTACTCGTGCGGTCGGGGCTGCTTTGAATACTAGTCATACCACTGTATGGAACATTTTACATGACAACCTGCAACATCCGTTCAAGCTTCGAAAGGTGCAGGAATTATGTTCCAATGATCATGGTCCCCGGCGAGCTTTCGCGGAATGGTTTATGCAGCAACAGAATAGGATTCCAGACTTTCCTTCCATGGTTTTGTGGACAGATGAGGCAACGTTTACGTGAGAGGGAATGTTCAACAGCTACAATAGTCACCTGTGGTCTCATGCAACCCATGTGCAACACATGTTAACAGTTTTCAGCATCGTTTTTCGTTGAATATTTGGGCTGGCATGATTCACAATGTTCTGATTGGGCCATATCTCCTACCATGCCGTCTTAATGGGCAAACATACCTTGGTTTCCTGAAGGAGGAGCTCCCTGGTCTTCTTGAAGATGTTCCACTAATGACCAGACATTTGATGTGGTTTCAACAGGACGGCGCACCTTCGCATTACACAAGAGCAGTTAGAGATTACCTAAATGAGACATATCCTGGTCGTTGGATTGGTCGTGGCGGACCAGTTGCTTGGCCACCGAGATCGCCAGATCTCACACCGATGGATTTTTTTTATGGGGAAGCATAAAATCAATGGTGTACTCCGAACCCGTAGATACCGAAGAAGAATTGGCGGCTCGTGTTGTCGCGGCAGCAGGTGACATCAGCGACCATGCAAATCAATCCATTATAAGGCGTTGCGAATTGTGCTATGAAGCAAATGGCGGTCATTTCGAACAATTACTGTAAAAGTCATACAGTAGATTGCTTGTGTTAATTGTTAAAAATAAAATAATCTAGGCCTACCAACGCACACTGCGTCCCGGTGTCATTTGATTGTTCAATGCAGTATTGTAAGTAAACGGAGCTGCGGGGACTCCATGTTCATATGACAAAAAATACTTCTAAGGACCTCTTCTATCATCTCCCAAAAAACCTGTACTCAATTCAAAAACACCCTGTATAAACGTTTACTCGATATCAGATGGCAGATTTCCAAGGTTTTTTGGTTTTTGGAGATATCAAATAAAAAGCTTATTTTTTATAAATAAAGACTAAAAAGAATAAAATAATAAAATAAAATATATAAAATAAAAATTTTAAAGCACACACTTTCACCTTAAAAAGTTCAGAAAAAAAGTAAATAATCGAATTTAAAAAAAAAGGTAAAAGTGTGGTGGCGCATTCAATATTAAATTTTAAAAAGAAAATACTACATAATAAACGCGCCACCACATTTTTACCTTTTTTTTAAAATTCGATTGTTTCCATTTTTCTGAACTTTTTAAGGTGAAAGTGTGTGCTTTAAAATTTTTTATTTTATATATTTTATTTTATTTTAAATTAAGTTGAAATTGAGAAAATGTAAGGCCATGTAGCAGTTGAACATTAATTTTTATTTCCTAAAAAATCACTTTTTTGTGCATCAATGAAACAAAGTTTTGGGAAAATATAAAAATTTCACATGAAAATCAACGTATACCATGTAAAAAGCGGATTATTCGCTATTTTGAGTATGGCTTCTACAGTGTAAAACGCGGCATCGTCCCAACACAAGATGGCTGCCAAGAAGCGACGAGCTTTTGAGGCCGTAAGCGCTCTGTTTACTCTGTGGGAGCTTCCCTGCTGCCCCTTGAGTCCACATTGTTGAGGCTTTTCTGCATTTCTTTATATAAAGCAGCACTCGAACGTAAAACACCCGGATCATGTGAAGGCACTCGCTTCTGCAGTGGTCGACTAGAGTGCAGTCCAGGCAAACATCCGTCCGGGACCCAGAGATTGGTAGCAGGGAAATCTGAGCGTTTCTTTCACCCGGATGGGCGTTTGCCCGTGCCCGGATAATGTGAAAAAACCTTGCCTTTGCTAAGTATTGCTATTTGTCCGGGTGAAAGAGGCCTGAGTAGAACCATTATGGTTCATTGGAACTTTCAATGCTAAAATATGGCATGTAATATATCAAACGACTTGGAATGAGGTGTCATGAATGAATATAACGAGTAATTAAACATAGTGGGAATTAGTTTATTTGTATGTGTGCTAATCAAACCATTGGAACTTTCCATTTTAAGACATGGCATGTAATATATCAAACAATCGTAACGAAGTGCCATGAATGAATACAATGAATAATTAATGATACAGTAATTACTCTAGTAGTACATGTCCTTATCGTACCACATGGTACCATTGAAACTTTCCATTCTGAGATATGACATATAATATATCAAACCACTCGTAACAATGTGTCATGAATGAATATAATGAATAATTAATGATAGTGGAAATGATTTTAGTTGTACGTGCCCTAATCGTACCATTAAAACTTTCAATGCTAAGATATGGCGTGTAAACTATCAAACAACTTGTAAACGAAGTGTAGTGGGAATTAGTTTATTTGTACGTGTCCGAATCGTACCATCGATATTGTTGGAACTTTCTATTTGAAGACATGGCATTTTAAGCCATCGCAAGTAGCTAATCGCTCGCTTCAACCGTAAAAGATAGACCACCTCACCCATAACTTACTGGAATATTCTGATTTCCCAATTCCTGCAAGGTTTTCGAAAAAACAGGGTGTACTGCGACTTTTGACTCACCCTGTAGTTCGGGAAAGGTTTTTTACAACCTACCATGGATTTCCGTCATGTTGGAAGGGTTTTATGAGTGAACTTCCCCCCTTCCTTCTTCATGCAACAATATACGTGAATATTTAAATTTATAAATCCAACAATAATACTACCTACAACAATATGACAATCCAACAATAACAATCAACAATCCACTCTTATACTGAACAGTATTAACATTACAAAAAATATGACATTTTATTAAGCAATGGATTTTTATCATGGGGAATAACCTTGATGTCATGAGTGAAATAAACCCTATAGAGCTAGTCAAAGCTGGCAAAAAACTCAAATTTAGTCAATGAAAAATTTACCGTACTCAACTAACGCGCGCGAAGCCGTGTATTACTGGGGCCATCATGATCTTTTTTTATTCTTTAACTTATTTTCTTTTTCTACGTGCTAAAGAAAAAAAAAAAGATCACGATGGCCCTGTATTACTCTAGTTGGTTCCTAAATTATCAATTTAAATATAGAACACAAATTTACGGTTGCATTTTTTTTTATTATAACAGTCTGTTCAGTGTCCCATATGTATCAAGAAGCCCTCCTAACGATAATGGGCTCAAATATATGCTAATTAATTTGGATTAAGGTAATATACAAGGTGATTATAATTAAAGTCCCTTTGTAAAAATGCTATAAAAAAACAACCATGAGTCCGAATGACTTCAAATTTGGACTGAGCATTCTTGAAGAAGGGGCATTTGATATGG
>JAHWFO010020196.1:351256-404994 GCA_023313115.1 Rhysida immarginata
CCTCGAAAATAATCAACTTTGGATTCTACGCATTTTTTCGTGTGAAGTTTATTTTTCGAGTTATTCTGCTTTGTCAACTTAAAATTTACACCCTGTATATGTTATTATTATACGTAATATCCATGTTGGGAGTCTATTAAAAATCTGTGGTATGTAATATTCTTTTTCTCTTGCACCATATAAATTAAAGACTTTTGGTACTGCATATTTGTATTGTTTTCTTAAACCGTATTGAGTTTCTCTTTTAATTAAATAATTTTTTTAAAAAAAATTTTCTATAATAATCCGATATTCTATCCTATCTCTGTAACTTTTTGTATTCCTAATTTTTAATAAATATTTAATAAGCTGTTTTTTTCCAAATATGTTTCAGCAACCATTGATTTTATAATTCTATCTTGCAAGTCTTTTACTTTTGAGAATTGTGCTCCAAGATGATAAACCAACAGACCATATCGTATTCTTGATTGAAAGTGTGTATGATATAATAATTTTCTAACCCTTAGAGGACAATAAAACTTAGCAAAAAACATCAATTTTAAGATTTTGCGTAATTTTGACACCAAATTATTTATGTGAATGTGCCATGATAGAGTGGCATCGATATCAAATCCTAAATATTTTATGCTTTTAACTTCTTAGATTTTTGGACATTTACATAAGCAATTATCTTTCCAATCCTCTATGCTCTCCATACACTCCATTTTATGAAAAACAAACTTTTGCATCAAGAAATTATCATATTGTTTATGTGGAATTATAAATTTCATTAAATGTGTTTTATTCAGATTTAAACTCATCTTATTATTTTTTATACAATTAATTGTTAGAGCTAAATTTTTCTGCGTATCTCTAAAAACTTTTCCTTCATTTTTATGCATAGTTAGTAAAGCAACATCATCTGCATATATATAAAATTGTGCATTAGGGACATAATTGGGTAGATCATTTATGAAAATGTTAAACATTGAGGAATACCATTTGTGATTTCACAAACTGAAGTTTCAGAATCATTTACCTTAACCTTTTGCATTCTATTGGTATACATTCCTTTCAACAAATTTAAACATTGTCCTCTTATACCATATTGTTCTAATTTTAAAAACAAAATATCACGATTCACCAAATCATAGGCTTTATTTAAATCCATAAAAATAACTGCTGAATTAACACCATGATGAAAGGATTTGTTTAATTTTTGTGTCAATTCCATTAATAAACTTTGGGTTGACATTTTTTTCTATATCCATATACACTATATGATCACAAATATCCGGACACATGCACGTTTGCGCTCTAGCCACGATTTCATAGAAATCAATAGGGCGTTGCACATCCCTTTGCCCGAATCACAGCTTCCACCCTTCGGGGAAGACTTTCCACCAAATGTTGGTAGGTACTTTCCGGAATGTTCCTCCATTCCTCCCGAAGAGCGAGAATCAGTTCAGGTACAGAAGTTGGCCGATGTGATCTGGCCCGCAAGCGTCTTT
Organism: Rhysida immarginata; assembly: GCA_023313115.1. Lineage (NCBI taxonomy): Eukaryota > Metazoa > Arthropoda > Chilopoda > Scolopendromorpha > Scolopendridae > Rhysida > Rhysida immarginata. The sequence goes on from JAHWFO010020196.1 coordinate 352,747, forward strand.
CCAATTCATCCCACAGACTCTCTATAGGATTGAGGTCGGGACTTTGTGCCGGCCAACCCATTTCTTCGACCCCTGAGTCCGCAAACCACTGCTGTACACGCCTCGCTTTGTGGCACGGAGCATTGTCGTGTTGGTAGAGAAATGGCCCGTTTCCGAAAAATTGCCACAACGTTGGAAGTGCACAGTTGTCCAAAACATTCAGATAACGGTCGGAGTTCATGATTCCTTGCACGGGAACGAGCTGGCCCAGTCCGTACCATGAAAATGAGCCCCACACCATGACTCCTCCTCCTCCGAACTTGATTGTGGGCTCTGTGCACTCAGGTAAGAAGCGTTCTCCAGGTGTGCGCCAAACCCAAACTCGTCCATCAGATTGCCAGAGTGTGTAGCAAGATTCGTCTGTCCACATTACACGTTTCCATTGGTCCATTGTCCAGTTTCTGTGGGCTTTGCACCACCCCAGACGTCGCTTGGCATTGATCCTGCTGATGTGGGGCTTGTGGGCAGCAGCACGGCCATGGAATCCCATCGTGTGCAGTTCCTGACGAATTGTCATGGTACTGGCATCATTTGTAGAGGCGTTTCGAAACTCTGTGGCAATTTTTTCCGCCGAGGACTTCCGGTTGCTGCGGGTGACACGACGAAGCACTCGGCGGTCTCTGTCCGTTAGTTTCTTGGGTCTACCGGTTCGTTGTTGAACTGTTGTTGATCCCCGGGTCTTCCATTTCATAATGACATCGCCTACTGTTGACTTGGGTATCTGAAGAAGGCTGGAAATGTCACGCACGGACTTGCCGCATAGGTGACATCCAACGATGGTTCCACGTTGGAACTCACTGAGCTCTGCCGAACGACCCATTCTTGCCAATGTCCAAGCAGAGTTGTGTCTGAAAGTGTGGGAAGCTATTTAAATGATGTGCAAGTCATTATCATGTGACATTGGGCCAATCAATGATCTGTGAGGGGTGTCCGGATATTTTTGATCATATAGTGTATATCTTTACCAAAAATATTGTTCTTTTCCCAAAATTCCTCCAGTTTTATTTTAATCCAATGTTCAAAAATTTTTGTAATTATAGAAAGTATAGATATTGGTCGATAATTATTTAAATCTGTCTTTTTACCTTTCTTATAGACTGGTCTAACCTTTGACATTTTCATCGGCTCCGGCCAATAATAACAATAACAATAATAATTAATCATTATTATTATTTAAACGATTATTAATTCATACGGTACTTTATGCAGTGAAAGGGTTAATAAATGAAATCTAAACGGATTAAGAAATAAAATTATTGCTTAGTTTTTTGTAAACTCCACTTATAAGAGTTTTCATCAACTCTGACCCGCGCATAGGCCAAATGTGGTTTTTAGGGGTCATTTTTTGGAGAAAAAAATTCGGCTTATATGCGGGTATATACGGTACTTCTTTAAACCTCCCAATTTTAAGTAGTTCAATCAATGACATATTACCAAAACAGAATTTAAAAATAGTAGAAAGCCAGTTAGATACAATTAATAGAAACATTAATCAGTCTGAAACAACAAATGTGACATAATCGAATTATCAGATCTGATAAATAGGACAATAATAGAATTTTATGGAACTGATCCCAACAGACGACCTAAAATACCAAAAATAAATACTTCCATAAAATTGACACAAACTATTGCAATAGTAAATATTTGCCTCAGCTCAAGCAATATTTAAGCAATATTTCTGATATTCATACATTGATATATTCAGCTTCTATTACAGTCAGTAGATATTTGGGTTTCAAAATTAAACCAATCGTCTAATCCGATTTAACACCAAAAAGAAAACCAACCATACCACCGTGGAAAAAGCGCATGGTATAGAACATGATATAGAACATCTTAGGCAACAAATCGGTAAATTGACACAATATAAAAATGGAAATAGATAAAAAAAAACCTGGTATTATCACTAAAGCCCGTTTTTAAAAGTATTAATACCAATACCACAGATGATAACCACAATAGACATGTTAAAGAGTACCTTGAGCTTAATAAACAGAAATTAGCAGTTAAAGTAGGGCGCCTTAAAATAATAAGTCATTTAATAGAAAGCAACAAAATTTTCAATTTAATTCGAATGAAAAATCTTTTTATAAACAGCTGAAGTCACCCGCAGCAAATGAAGCCGAGGGCAGAGTACCAGCCCAGGCTGATATATACCGTATTTTCGCGAATATATCCCGTACCCCTAGATACCTCGTGAAATTCCAATTTTATGTAAAAAATATTTTGGAAACCCCGCACTCCTGTATAATCCGCGGGGTATCCAATATGCAGGGCTCAAAAAACTTCGAGTTAATATTATATAAGGCAGATAATTAATAAGTATAATTAATTATTCCAAACACGAAACTCAATTAAAATTCATAAAAATTGTATTGGCAGTATAAAAAGTTCCAAGACATAAAAATTGAGAAATGGAAGAAGAGTTTATTTTGCAGGAAAAGAAAAACCGAGATTATAGTAAGCAACTGATAAACGACAGCAATCGACAATCGACAATCGATCAGTGTAGTGAAAAAAGTAGTACGAGTGGTCCAGGAGCCTTTAGCTCACTTTACACGCTCGCCCAAAAAGTAAACCAAATGAGGTACACTGAAGTAGGAAAGAAGCCTGATGAACCTCTTTAAGTCATCCAGAAAAGAGTACCTTCATGGTAGGGACGAGAATCGGATTGCGGATTGACGAATAGCGAGTCCGAAAAACTAGGATCTAGCAGATCCAGTAGTTGTGGAACTCGGCCTTGTTAATGTTCTCGAAATTGACATCCAAGATATGACGGGGTCTTCGAAACCTGAGGGAACCCCTGATAGTGAGTGAGTGGTCCAGGATACCAGCAACCAGGGTATTTTCATGATGTTCCATCTTGGGCAGCATGTTCCTGAGAAGTGTTTGAACATAAGATCCAATGTGGGTCATCCCCAGATCTTCATAGATAGAGAGATTGTTGGCAACTCTTCTGTCTAGTTGAGCAATGGACTGGAGGGTAACATTTTGGAAGGTCTGAAGATCTTTCCATCTCGATTTGCAAATGAAAGCCCAAGCAGGCATATCATGAAGTAAAATGGCACAAATCACTACCTTGTATAACAAGAGTTTGCTGTCCCCTCTGAGAGTGCTTTTTCGCCCCAGTAGGGCGATGAGACTAAACTTCGCTTTCTTAGCCTTGTTAAGCGAATATTGAACATGGTCGTTCCATTTGAGCTTCGAATTAATCACAACTACGAGGTACTTATAATTTTTAACCCACTCAAGCTTCCTACCATGTAGGATGAGGGGCCTTGGAGGGTTTTTGCGTTTGCGTGTGATGAACATGGCTTTACACTTGTTAACATTCAGCTGTAAGCGCCACTTAGCGAACCAGCTCTCACACTGGTGTAAAGCATTTTGCAGACGGCTGATGACGTGGACTGGATTACGTGCCCAGGTCATGATGGACCCGTCATCAGCAAACAAGTAAAGATTACACTTTGTAAACTTAGGAAAGAAGTAGATAAAGAAATAGAACAAAGCAGGCCCCAAGACAGAGCCTTGGGGAACACCAGCATTAACATCAGAAGGGTCAGACAAGGAGTCACCAACCTTAACACGGAAGGTCCTGTTTGTCAGAAAGGAGCGAACCAAGGCAATCAGGTCATCAAGGAAGCCACAAGTAATCATTTTATAAATGAGTCCATCATGCCAGACTTCATCAAAGGCCTTTTGAATGTCAAGAAAGATGATACCACCAAACATAGAAAGATTGAGAGGACCGTTTAAATCAGCAACAAGCCTCCATACTTGGAGATGACAGGAGTGAGCTGTGCGGAAGCCGAATTGCTCTTCACGAATAAGGTTGTTTGCCTCGCAAAAGTCGTTGAACCTCTTGAGAATAGTTCACTCAAAGACCTTGGAGAGCACTGGCAGTAAGCTAATGGGCCTGTTGCTGATGGGAAGAGCAGGATCAAGTCCCGGCTTGGGAATAGTGAGGATGACTGAGTCCTTCCAGGCGTTAGGGAAGTGACCGTTTAGCCAGCAGTCATTCATGATCCTGGTGATAATGCAAACAACATTAAGAGGCAAATTCTTCAGAGCACTGTTGGTGATGGTGTCGATGCCAGCTGCTTTTCTGTTTTTCAGGTGCTTAATGGTGTTCAAAATCTCAGAAATGCCAATGATATTAGGATGAGTAAGAGCGCGTTGAGAGAAGCCAAACTTGTCACATACTTCTATGACTTCACCAATAATATTAACCAGACAGTCCTCCTTGGACATACTGAATTGACTTTTCAATGAGTCAGTGATGAGTTGAGCCTTGTCCTGGTCACTGTTAACAAAATCGCCGCTTTCTGTAAGTAGAGGAGGAAGTTCAATGGCCCTGTTGCTTTTAAGGGCCCTGACAGTATTCCAAAGAGAATTGTCTTGGACGGACAGACTCTTGATCTTGTCATTCCACCTTTGATTCCTGGATCTGCCCGCTGACCTTCCGCGATAGCCTGTTGTATTTTGTCTTGAAATGCGGGAGCCTGGTACGTTGCCACAGTCTTCTGTAAGTAATTTTTTCCTGAATAGTCTGCCTGATGCAGGGAGGAAGATCAAGATGGTCTGGCCGCTTGTAATCAACTGGAGAAGCACTAGCATCGGAAGCCATGAGAATAGTGCAAGTGACATTTTTGATATTTTCGTCGATGTCATTGCTGCTGTCTGGATCCTGATATGGAATGCTACTATCTTTTAAAAGTTCCCTAAAAAATTTCCAGTCCTGCTTGTAACGAAGATTTACCTTCAGATCGATATTTATCTCTTCGAAATTTAAAGCAACAGGGAGGTGGTCAGATGATAAGGCATTCACTTTGTATATGTTGTATAGTTTGAAAAACCCTAACAGGTGAGTGACCACAGTTGAACGTATCTTCAAAGGGACCGACGATGGAAGTGTCAATCTGGTCTAACATGTATCTATAGAGTACTGAGCCGCTCTGATTTTTGCATCTAGAATTCCAGTGAGGGTGCTTTGCAATTAAATCACCTGCGATGAAATGTGATACATTGGCGGTTCCACCCCAGTCGTTATGGCGGGTGATTTGAATGCGAAACACCTACACTGGAACTCCAGATGCAGTAATCAAAGTGGCTTAATACTTTATAAGTACATGGTAGATCAGATCGACACTTCCGTTATTGGCCCTCTTACAGATACATACTACTGTGATCACTCACCCGCTAGTGACGTGCTGAACATTGCTGTTCTCAAGGAGTTTTTCAAACTCTACAATATTTTTATAGTAAATGCCTTATCATCTGATCACCTACCAGTTGCACTAAATTTTGAGGGGATAAATATCGACCTGAGAATAAATCTTCGTTATAAGCAGGACTGGAAATTTTTTAGAGAACTTATTAACGACAGTAACATTCCCTATCAGGATCCAGTCACCAGCAGTGACATTGACGAAAATATCAAAAAGGTCACTCACTCCATCAAGATGGCTACAAATGCTAGTGCTACTCCGGTGGATTGCAAGCGGCCAGACCATCTGGAACTTCCTCCCTCCATCTGGCAACTCATCCACGAAAAAAACCACTTCAGAAAACTTTGGCAGCATACCAGGTTTCTCCACTTCAAGACGAAGTAGAACTGGCTATCCCGCAAGGTAAGTGATCAGATTAAGGACTTAAGGAATCAAAGATGAAACGACAAAGTTAAAAGTCTGTCCGTCCAGGATAACTCTTTCTGGAGTATGGTCAGGGCCCTTAAAAGTAACAGGACTATTGTTCTCCCTCCTCTGCTTACAGAGGGTGGCGATTTCATTAGCAATGACCAGGAGAAAGCACAAATTATCGCCGATTCACTGATGAGCCAATTCTCTACGCCCAAAGAGGATGATCTGGTCAATATCACTCGTGAGGTCAAGGACGTGTGTGATATGTATGGCCACAAACAGCGCGCTCTTGCCTCTCCTGATGTCACTGGCACCTCTGAGAAATTGGACATCATAAAGCGCCTGAAAAGCAAGGAGGCAGCCGGCATCGACACCATTACCAACAGTGCTCTCAAGAATTTGCCTCCCAGTGTTATCTGCATCATCACTAAGCTCATGATGACTGCTGGCTTAGCAGCCATTTCCCTAGTGCCTGGAAGGACTCAATCATCACCATTCCTAAACCTGGACTGGATCCTGCTCTTCCCACAAGTTATAGGCCCATTAGCTTGTTGCCCATGCCTTCGAAGGTCTTTGAGCGCACTATACTCAAGAGGTTCAACGAGTACTGCGAGGTAAACAACCTCATTCGTAGTGAGCCATCTGGCTTCCGTCCAGGCCACTCTTGTCAGCTTCAGTTATGGAGGCTCGTTGCTGATTTAAACGGTCCTCTCAACCTCTCTATGTTTGGTGGTCTCGTTTTCCTCGATGTCCAAAAGGCCTTTGACCAAGTCTGGCATGATGGGCTCATTTACAAAATGATTACCTACGGGTTCCCTGAGGATCTAATTGCTCTGGTTCGCTCCTTCCTGTCAAAGAGGAATTTTCGTGTTAAGGTTGGGGACTCCTTGTCTGAACCCTGCGATGTTAATGCTGGTGTACCCCAAGGCTCTGTCTTGGGGCCAGCCTTGTTCAATTTCTTTATCCACGACTTTCCTAAGTTTACAAAGTGCAATCTTCACTTGTTTGCTGACGACGGGTCCATCATGACCTGGGCATGTAATCCAGTCCACGTCATCAGCTGTCTGCAAAAAGCTTTACACCAGTGTGAGAGCTGCTTCTCTAAGTGGCGCTTACAGCTGAACGTTAACAAGTGTAAAGCCATATTCATCACACGCAAACGCAAAAACCCTCCAAGGCCCCTCATCCTACATGGTAGGAAGCTTGAGTGGGTTAAAAATTATAAATACCTCGGAGTTGTGATTGATTATAAGCTCAAATGGAACGACAATGTCCAATATTCCCTTAACAAGGCTAAGAAAGCGAAGTTTAGTCTCATCGTGCTACTGGGGCGAAACAGCGCTCTTGGTGTGGATAACAAACTCTTGATATACAAGGTTCTGATTCGTACTATTTTACTCCATGGAATGCCTGCTCGGGCTTCTATTTGCAAATCTAGGTGGAAGAATCTCCAGACCTTCCAAACTGTTGCTCTCCAATCCATTGCCCAACTTGACAGAAGAGTTACCAACAACCACTATCTATGACGATTTGGGGATGACCCACATAGGCATCTTTGTCCAGACACTTATGAAGAACATGCTACCCAAGATGGAGAATCACGAAAATACTCTGGTTTCTGGTATTCTGGACCATCCACTCATTGTTAAGGGTCCCCTCAGGTTTCGAAGACCCCGCCATATCCTGGATGTCTGCTTTGATGATGTTATCAAGGGCGTCTTCCCCAACTACTGGATCTTTTAGATCCTGCTGATTTTTGGGGACTCTATTCGTCAATCTACAATCTGACTCTCGTCCCTTCTTGGGACTTATTCTCTGGAGGACTAAAGAGGTTCATCAGGCTTCTCTAACAGTTCAGTGTACCTCCTCTGGTTTACTCTTTGGGCGAGCGTGCAAAGTGAGCTTGGCTCCTGGACCACTCGCGTCATTCTTTTCACTACACTGTTCGATTGTCGATTGTCGGTACCTATTGCAGTCTGCACGACTTTCAGTGCATCGGCGGAATCTCCAAGAACACAAGATAGGACTTTTTTAAGTCTTTTAAACTGATTCGTTCTGAGTAGGTGCGTCCTTCTAAGGATGGCAAAACCCGGCACCACACCTGCTTCATGATGACATTAGGCACTGCGTCAAAATCTTCATGTACTGTTAAATATGCTGATGGTAAAGTGTTACCTTGTGAACTGGCCTACAAAGATGCGTGTAAGGATCCGAGATTTCTAGCATTTGATATTATTATTAAAGGACAACTCTACAGTCACATACAACTTTACTTAAATCGAAAGACTAACCTATTAATAACATCATAGCATATCTAAGTTTTTTAAATTCGAATCCTAAATAAGTGAAAAACGAAAATTCCAAGCGCGATTTTAAATCGGGGGCATCCATCTTGGGTGGAGGCGTGACGTAGTGCGAGGATTGCTCTCATCAAGCTTTGCAGTGAAGCTTTAACATTCACTATAGATCTACATTCACTCAGTACTGTGTTCACTACAATTTTCACAATGTTTGGACATGAAAGCAGCGATTCAGATATTAGTTTTAAGACTTACGAAGATATGGAGGCTTATTTTAACAACTATCTATATAATGAATTGGACAACTATCTATATCGGTGATTTGGACGGTTTAGGCGTGAAACCATATAGTTTAGAACTGCAATCACCCGTCATCAGACGAGGAATACAGTGTCGCCGAATCGACGGAAAATGTATCACGCACAACAAATTGTCAAGTATAATTAATACGTATGTTATTTAAATGTGAACAATTTCTTGACATTAATTTTTAAATTAGGTATCAGTACACAGTATGTGAAGATATGCCGATATCACAAGTGCGAACGTATGCTGTCGTGATTAAGCCGAGATCGATCAGCATATGCCCAGTGGTTTGGAATGCATCACCGAAAATTCCGTCTTTTCAAAAATCTGTGTGGATTACGATATACCAACAAACTAATTTCTCCATTAGATTTGGGTGCACCTGGGAAGAAATAAAAGAAAAGTTCTTCCCCGTTGCGTTGTGACAGCCATTCAGAAAAATCTTTCCTTCACAAGAATATTGTGGTTTCAAATACTGTAAAATTTTATTAAAACTAATTAAAATTCTCTCAAGCAATTTTCTTTGTTTATTTGATTCATAACTAAAATTTATGGAAAATCGAACTAAATTTCAGGTTATCAAATGTATGTTGTTACACTGATATATTTTAATTCATGATCATCACTAAATATAAACTATTTCAGCCAGTTTAAATGACAAATGTATTAGCTGCAAACATTAAACAAAAATTTGCTACTGTTAGCACCATTTACTTATTTAACTAGATTACCTAATATAATTTTAATGGGGTTTTAGTCAAACATTAAAAGCAATAGCCAATAACTAGTCTCCCCTCCCCTTTTCTATTTGTGAATTTTAAACAAAAAAGTGGCTTCAAATCATAATCAATTGGCAGTCCCGCCCCCTCCCAAGACGTTAGAGAGAGAGAGAGAGAGAGAGAGAGAGAGAGAGTTAGAGAGCTAATTTTTAATGCTGGGGCATAGTGGTAAAATCCATGTCAACACAGTGAATTATAGAAATAATTAGCATTAATTGTTTGAAAGTTTCCATAGTGTGATTTTTTAATAAACTAACTAAAAAAAGTTTCAAAATTCATTCAGTGTCATTCATGTAACGTCTCATTTTTGAAAATCATCTATTCGTGACTTCGCTTTAAAAGCTACACACATTTCAATAAATATTCATTTACATACAGTACATTAAATGAATTAAAATGACCAAAATAATTATTATATACTAAAAGGAGTGGTTTGATAATATTTTAATAACATGTGAATCACCTTTTTTAATCCCCTCCTTCATTAGAACTTACATTGGTGCCGTTCATTTATTTATTTTATTTTATTTTTATTTTATTTTCATTCAAAAAGGAGATTCACATTTATGTTATTATAACCAAAGTAATATTTGGAAACTCTTTCTAGTTTTTTTTTTACTTAAAAAAATCACTCTGTGAAAGCTTAAAAACAACTGGGATTAGTATTAAAACATTAAACAGACCCCAGCAGCTAACCTCGCACTACGTCACTTCCGGAAAAATAATGGCCGGTGCGAGGGGAATGCAAACGCCCTATTTTTCGCTTTTCAAAGCATTTTTTATATAGAAATTATGGACCAAAATTAAAAATTTCAACGGAATCGTGTTATATTTATATCAAAAATTGATATTCTGTAAAAAAATTATAATCGAATTTTTGCGTAGAGTTGTCCTTTAACGAACAACTTGAGGCATTACGTACTGAACTGAACAATAAGTATCTAGAGTTAGAATTAAGGGTGGAAGCACTGTCCAAGGAACTTGGTAGTAAAATTGATAATTTAAAAACGGATGTTCAAAGTGCAAGTTTACAGACTGCCAATGGCCTTGCTAACCTTGGCAATATTATCAAGGACTTTATGGGCTCTCCCAGTACTTCTGATTCACCCATGATAGTGGTAAATCCTGAAAACGTTTCTACTTGCCTGGAAGCGGCCAACGAAGGAAACGCCTCATTACGAGCTAGCGTCAAAAGAAGGCATGAAAATGACTCTGCTGACCGTGATGGAGGTGACTGGCGTATTGTGCAGAATAAAAGGAACAAAGGTGGTTTTAGGATAGACAACATCCAGGCCATTGTTAATATCGATGATAGTGTCTCTGTGGCCCTACGAGGTAACAAAGCTAAGCTTAGTCATTCCCAAAGCAATGTCGTCCATGGAAAGGAAGCTGTTTACATTCCTCCGATTATTATTCGTCATCACGGGAAGCCAATTAAGGAAATTCTAGAAGAGATTAAAAATCACGTGGCTGTGGATAAAATTACTGCCCACACGGGTCGTTGAGACACCATTTAGGTCAAATGTCATGACGAAGAAACGCACAAAACTCTAGTTTCTGGAATCAAAAGGAATGATGATCTTAAAATCCAACACCACCAACTAAAATCTGAAAAGCTACTGAAATACGTTGTTCGTAACGTTGACAAAACATACGATCTCGATGATTTCTGTGAAGACGTCAGAAGTGCCAACTACTTCCCGGACAAAGCAATTAGGCTTAAAAAAGCGAACGGGGCTGTCGAGATGCCAATGGTTCTAGTCCTCCTCCAAAACACTGAACATAATAAGTCCTTCCTAAATCTGAAACGTATCGGTCCACTTGCTGTAGTAGTTGAATTATTTAGGGGTAACAAAAGGCCATTGCAATGTTACAATTGCTTACGTTTTGGGCACGTGTCTCAGGGTTGCACCGAGTCACCACGTTTCAACAAGTGCGCAGGCGACCATCAATCAAGGGACTGTACGAATATAAAAGGTAAAGACCCGCCTAAATGTATTCGCTGCGAAGGCCAACACACAAGCAGCTATGCAAAATGCCCCAAATACCCACAAGTCAATAGGAATAGAAATTCTAAGGTAGTTGAAGGTAGATCTTTCGCTTCCGTTGCCTCTGCTTCAGTTGGTAAGGGAGCTGTTGACCACAAAGAACTGGCTAAAATACAAAGATTTCTGGGTAACTTAATGAATATGCTGAAAGAAAGTGGCAACGATTTGCCACAGACTACTCCAGTTGAGAGCAGGAAATAATCATGGTTAGACATCCGTATAAAGTAGTAAAGCAAGGAAAATTACGATGCGCTATCTGGAATGCAAGGGGGATCCCTCGCAAGTGTCATGAGTTCTGTGATTTCCTCATAAGTTGGAATATCGACGTAGCCTTTTTATGCGAGACTCACCTCAAGCAAAGCGGATCTTTCACCCTGCCAGGTTATTATATATATATACAGAAAAGATAGGACCCCTAAAAAAGCTACTGATCCAGGCTCTGGAGGGGCAGCTATTGTTATCAGAAAAGGCATTGATGATACTAAAATCGTCACTCCAGACTCAGTGAAAATGGAAGCAGTATCCATTATCCTTAAAGATGTTGACATTGGTGAGGTCAAGTTTACTTCCGTATATAATCCTCCAGGGCACAAACTCGATCCTCGCGACCTCGATGAGCTTTTGTCCGGACCCATTCCAGTTGTTATGGCAGGTGATTTAAATGCGAAGCACCCTCAATGGAATTCTAGATGCACAAATCAGAGCGGCTCAGTACTTTATAGATACATGTTAGACCAGATTGACACTTCCATCGTCGGTTCCCTTGAAGATACATACTACTGCGATCACTCACCTGTCAGTGATGTGCTTGACATAGCTGTCCTCAAGGCGTTTTTCAAACCATACAACATATACACAGTGAATGCCTTATCATCTGACCACCTCCCTGTTGCTTTAAATTTCGAGGATATAAATATCGATCTGAGGGTAAATCTTCGTTACAAGCAGGACTGGAAATTGTTTAGGGAACTTCTAAAAGATAGTAGCATTCCATATCAGGATCCGGACAGCAGCAATGACATCGATGAAAATGTCAAAAATGTCACTCGCACCATTCTCATGGCTTCCGATGCTAATGCTTCTCCAGTTGATTACAAGCGGCCAGACCATCTTGAGCTTCCTCCCCGCATCAGGCAGACTATTCAGGAAAAAAATACTTACAGAAGACTGTGGCTACGTACCAGGTTCCCGCATTTCAAGGCAAAATACAACAGGCTATCGCGGAAGGTCAGCGAGCAGATCCAGGACTTACGGAATCAAAGGTGAAATGACAAGATCAAGAGTCTGTCCGTCCAAGACAATTCTCTTTGGAATACTGTCAGGGCCCTTAAAAGCAACAGGGCCATTGAACTACCTCCTCTATTTACAGAAAGCGGCGATTTTGTTAGCAGTGACCAGGACAAGGCTCAACTCATCACTGACTCATTGAAAAGTCAATTCAATATGCCCAAGGAAGACTGTCTCGTTAATATTACTGGTGAAGTCAAAGATGTATGTGACAAGTTTGGATTCTCTCAACGCGCTCTTACTTATCCTAATATCATAGGCACCTCTGAGATTTTGAACATCATTAAACACCTGAAAAACATAAAAGCAGCCAGCATAGACATCATCAGCAACAGTGCTGTGGAGAATTTGCCTCTTAATGTTATTTGCATTATCACCAGGATCATGAATGACTGCTGGCTAAACGGTCACTTCCCTAGCGCCTGGAAGGACTCAATCATCCTCACTATTCCCAAGCCGGGACTTGATCCTGCTCTTCCCATCAGCTACAGGCCCATTAGCTTACTGCCAGTGCTCTCCAAGGTCCTTGAGCGAACTATTCTCAAGAGGTTCAACGACTTCTGCGAGGCAAACAACCTTATTCGTGAAGAGCAATTCGGCTTCTGCACAGCTCACTCCTGTCATCTCCAAGTATGGAGGCTTGTTGCTGATTTGAACGGTCCTCTCAATCTTTCTATGTTTGGTGGTATCATCTTTCATGACGTTCAAAAGGCCTTTGATCAAGTCTGGCATGATGGACTCATTTATAAAATGATTACTTGTGGCTTCCCTGATGACCTTGGTTCGCTCCTTTCTGACAAACAGGACCTTCCGTGTTAAGGTTGGTGACTCCTTTTCTGACCCTTCTGATGTTAATGCTGGTGTTCCCCAAGGCTCTGTCTTGGGGCCTGCCTTGTTCAATTTCTTTCTCCACGACTTTCCTAAGTTTACAGAGTGCAATCTTCACTTGTTTGCTGACGACGGGTCCATCATGACCTGGGCAAGTAATCCAGTCCATATCATCAGCCGTCTGCAAAAAGCTTTACACCAGTGTGAGAGATGCTTCTCTAAGTGGCACTTACAGCTGAATGTTAACAAGTATAAAGCCGTGTTCATCACATGCAAACCCAAAAACCCTCCAAGGCCCCTCATCCTACATGGTAGGAAGCTTGAGTGGGTTAAAAATTATAAGCACCTCGGAGTTGTGATTGATTCTAAGCTCAAATGGAACACCATTAACAAGGCTAAGAAAGCGAAGTTTAGTCTCATCGTGCTACTGGGGCAAAACAGCGCCCTCAGAGTGGACAACAAACTCGTTATACAAGGTAGTGATCCTTGCCATTTTACTTCACGGTATGCCTGCTTGGGCTTCCATTTGCAAATCGACATGGAAAGATCTTCAGACCTTCCAAAATGTTATTATCCGGTCCATTGCTCAACTAGACAGAAGAGTTGCCAACAATCTCTCTATCTATGAAGATCTGGGGATGACCCACACTGGTTCCTATGTTCAAACACTTCTCAGGAACATGCTGCCCAAGATGGAACATCATGAAAATACCCTGGTTGCTGGTATCCTTGACCACTCACTCACTATTAGGGGTTCCCTCAGGTTTCGAAGACCTTGTCATATCTTGGATGTCAATTTCGAGAACATTAACAAGGCCGAGTTCCCCAACTACTGGATCTGCTAGATCCTAGTTTTTCGGACTCGCTATTCGTCAATCCGCAATCCGATTCTAGTTCCTACCATGAAGGGACTCTTTTCTGGATGTCTTAAAGAGGTTCATCAGGCTTCCTTCCTACTTCAGTGTACCTCATTTGGTTTACTGTTTGGGCGAGCGTGTAAAGTGAGCTAAAGGCTCCTGGACCACTCGTACTACTTTTTTCACTACACTGATCGATTGTAGATTGCTTTCCTTTATCAGTTGCTTACTTCAATCTCCTGGATTCATCTACTAACTTTTGTGTTGAATTTCCTGCTCGGTTTTTTTTCTCCTGCAAAATAAACTCTTCTTCCATTTCTCTGATCGATTGTCGGAGGATAGCAGTTCACTCATTTGAATCATTCTATTCAAACTGTTTCTAGATTGCATTATTACACTTCTATTTCAACTTGTTCTTGGTTTCCATCTCGCACATCATTTATGTAAAAAATATTTTGGAAACCCTGCACCCCTAGATACTCCGCACCGCCGTCCTGCTGATGTAAAAAAGTGTATAACCCGCGGGGTATATTCGCGAAAATACGGTACAATTTCTGATCCTCAATATGGTCGAATCCAGTAGAAAGCAATTTCAGTGCGAACTGGATTGGAAATGAAGAAAATTTATATTTCAACTTAGCAGAAATGCAATTTTCTGATATCTCAACTGAAGACCTCAAACAGGTATTAAAAAATACACATAACTGGAAGTCTCTGGGACTTGATGGAATTCAAAATTTTTGGTACAAGCAGTTTATATCTTTACATATATTCATAGCCAAATGTTTTACAGATATTATAAACAATCCAATACAACTACCAGAATTTTTTATGATAGGAAAAACATATTTCAAACCTAAATCAATAAATACAGATGATCCTGAACAATATCGTCCCATATATAAAATATTAACATCATGCATCACAAATAAAATTTACAGCCATATTGATCAATATAATATGATAGCGGAACAACAAAAAGGAAGCCGGAAGTTTCATATGGGATGCAAGGAACAACTGATAATTGATTCGGCAATTCTTCAACAAACACGCGAACAAAATAGACACCTTCATGTTGCTTATATAGATTATTGTAAAGCTTTTGATTGTGTTCCACATAATTGGCTTTAAAAAGTTTTGGAAATTTGCAAAACTAACAGTACTATTATTAAATTTCTGGAAGCAACTATGGCAAAGTGGAATACTGTTCTGCATGTTCAACTTTCCAGTAAAGGTATCACAACACCAAGAATTGATATAAAAAGAGGCTTATTCCAAGGGGATTCTTTCAGTCCACTTTGGTTCTGCCTTGCATTAAACCCTTTGTATAATATTCTCAATAGCACTAACTATGGATTCAAAATTAGAAATACTTCAGCCAACAGTTTTACTTTGTCACATCTTTTATATATTGATGATATCAAGATTTATGCTTCAAATGAACAACAGCTTAAATATCTTTTGGACATTACTACAACCTTCTCAAAAGATATCTGCATGCAGTTCGGAATTGGATAAATGCAGAGTTCTTCATATAGAAAGGTAAAAATCAAGCCTGGAAATTATAATGTTCCGAACAATGAATCAATAAAATCCATGGAATCAAGTGATCACTACAAATATTTAGTTTTTCGTCAATTAAAATCAATAGAGCACAAACAAATTAAGGTGGAATTAACAGCTGAATTTAACAATAGAATTAAATCCATTCTTAAAACTGAATTAAATGCACACAATGTCATTAAAGCCATCAACACTTTCGCTGTACCTGTGTTGACATATTCGTTTGGAATAATCAACTGGTCGAAAACTGAAATAGTTGGAATAGAGAGATCCATCAAAACAACTCTCACAAAGTTCAATTTGCATCATCCGAAGGCCGCAATAGAGAGAATAACACTACCAAGATATATGGGAGGTAGGGGAATAATGGATATACAGCAACTCTTAGAAACTCAAATACATAATCTTCAAAATTTTTTCTACAATAAATCTCAAAATTCGCCAATGCATAGATCAATAGTGTATATTGACAACAATATTACACCATTAAATTGAAAAAATCGATCTCTTCAAACAACAACCAATATAAATGCCATTTGTTTGAATAGAAAGATGGAAATACAATCCCAGAAGGAACTGCATGGACGTCTTTTTAATGATCTCAATCAATCGAGTGTGGATAAGTTTGCGTCCAACAGATGGCTGTCACTGGGCGAAATCTATGCAGAAACGGAAGGGTTCATGATCGCCATCCAAGATCAAGTCATCCATACAAAAAACTATGCAAAATATATACTTAAAGACAGTAACTCAACAGACGATAAATGTAGAAGATGTTTTCTAACCCCAGAAACAATTCAACACATTATATCTGGCTGCAGGATGTAGCCAACACAGAATATCTTAATAGGCATAATCAAGTTGCAAAAATTATTCATCAAAAACTGGCCCATCAACACAAATTAATAGATAACTATGCGCCATATTATAAATACAACCCCGAAACAGTTGTGGAAAATATATGTGTATATAGTGCCCATCGCTATTTCAGCTACTGGTATAGTCCCGAAACAAATTCAAAATAGTTTTAAAACACTCCATTTGAGCCCAAACACATATCAGGGTTCGCGCTTACTCGCAATTTACGCGTCAAATAGGCATTTTTGCTAAACATTGACTCGTGATTTTTTGATCAGCGAGTCAAAATTGACTTGGTAAATTTGAATATCATCAGCCCATATCTTTCTCATCACATTTTAAACTCACATTTACATTTCTAATTAAATATGGCAGCAATTATAGAGATTTGTGGATGCATGTAAAAATATGGAAGTTAGAAAGAATCTAAATTTTGACTATCATCTTCTGAAATTTGACTCGCAGTTTTCAAGGTTGGGAGTCAAATTGACTCGTAGATATTTTGTCCTAGCGCGAACCCTGACATATATTGAGTTACAAAAGGCTATAATTATCTCAACATGTCACATTAAAAGAAAATTTCTCAACACTGCACAAGAGCAAAGAGTTACTTTGGTGAAAACCCGTACTCTTTGCTTAAAGACTCAGTTAACCTTGAAGAAGATGGAAATCTTAAAGATAATAATGTACGACATCTCAAAAAGAGTCGCCCCCAACAGGCTGAAGCCCAAAAACGGGGTTACTAAAACAAAAGTGATTAATAAGAAACATCAAGCCCAATAATTGCACGATTAAAATAATCGGCAAGATTGAGCCTGAAGTCAGAAAAGTAAAAAAAAAAAACAAACTTAACTATATATAATAATAATAGTAAAAAATAACACATTAGAACAAACTTAATAAATAATAATAATTCTATGATGAGGATGACCTCCAATAGACAGCTCCCCGATAGCAGGATCATTAAGAAAAGAAAAATTACTACAAACATACAATTAGGCTAAAGATTTAAAAGATTCGAAGAAGGGAATTTAAAGTGTTTAATTAAAAGGATAAAAAATGTTGGGTTTAACACTGGACCGGTTATAACTATCGACAAGTTTCCACCCTACATCAATGTATTTGTAGTTTGATTTGTAATGATCCCATACAAGTTTGGCGCCAGATCGTTTTCTGCCAACATTGTAGACGATTCCTATTTTATTATTTTATTTAAAATTTCTTTACAGACTATTTTGCCATTGCTTAATTTTAAAAGTAATTGTTGATAACTTCGATCTGCCAATTCAGGTAAAATAATACTAATGGGTTTAATACTTTTAAAAGAATTTAAAAATTTCTTCCAGCTATCAATTTTCTTCTGTAATAATAATAATAATAATAATAATAATAATAATAATAATAACCCTCATGTGGTCCTACGTCCGCGTCGTGCGAGGGGGGCAACATCTTAGAGGGTTAACAGGTCTGATCTGCTCTACCCTTAGATTAATCTTGAGGGTCCAGATGACCCAGTAGGGCTGAAGAGCTGATTACATCAACCAAGGGCCTGCTGATGATGGAGATGGCTAACAGGACCACCCAGTTATTGGTGATCACTATGATTAGTGCTAGTGCATTATCTGATACCGGCTCGGACGTCATCCGGGTTACCAAGGTCCGCGCTCGTAGGTTAGGCAGAGGCTCACGTTCGAAAAATATGCCACCATCTCCCAGGGCCACTGGTGGCGAAAGCAGCACCAACCACTATTCGGCTACTGCAATGCCACAACCTGTCCCTAGTGTTTCAAGAGCTTCTTTGCCCTTGACCACTAAGGCAGGCAAGCCACGCCAACGCATAAAATGGACCAATGACAAACTGTTTTATCATGCGAGCCTACTATGCAGTCACTAAATTGGAAACTGACACTACAGCGTACAGACAACGCTTATATAACATTTTCAAAGAGACATATCCTCACATCACAGTCACTGAACAATGCACTGCAGATCAGCGTCGCACAATTGTTATGAACAATTTAATACCCTTACCCACGCTACAGAAAATAAAGCAAGAAGTTGCACAGCAGCTACAAGAACACGAGACATCTACACAAACCGACACTCAACACACAGAATCAAACACTAACATTGACATCACTAATGAACTTGTAGAACACACACTCAACAATGAACTTCACCATGATATTCATCCACAACACAACATGAATACCAAACTTATTGAAACATTAAATGACACCATACAAAGATACTTTAGAGTTTACACGGGAACAGATCCCACACAAAGACCAGGTATACCTAAAATAAACATAAACAGCAAAACAGGGGAAATTTTATCTTACATGAACACATATATCTTACCACAGTACATTGAAGAAAATCTATCTTTAGATTACATACACCTACTTATTTATGCTGGGGCTCTTACAGTTATATCCACACTGGGTAGGAAACCAATCCATAAGAACACACAAAAATTATACACCCAACAAAAACCTAAATGGCAAAAGCAGACTGAGTCTGAGATTGACGAAATACGCAAGCAGTTAGGTAGACTTACACAGTACACTAAAAACAACACTTCATCAAAGCAGAACAAACGCCTCAGACAATTATTTAAGAAGATTAAAACACACACCAGACATGAGCAGCACAATCAACACATTACAGAATATATGGACACATTAAAACAAAAGTTAGCTGCAAAAACACAACGCCTGAAGAGATACAAAACATGCACTCAGTGCAAACAGCAGAACAAGTTATTCGCAAACAATGAGAAGACATTCAATAAGCAGTTAAACAAAGATTATACACAGACACAAAACACTGGTCTGCCAACACAAACAGCACTCCAACATTATTGGTCGTCTCTTTGGTCTGTCTCAGTTGAACATAATAGGAAAGCTAGCTGGATCAAAGAAGAGGAGCAATTAGCATCCACACTATCAAACATGCCTTATACTGACATAACAGCAGATGAACTCTCACAAGTCATTAAACGTACTCACAATTGGAAGGCTCCAGGTGTAGATAGGATTCAGAACTTCTGGTATAAGCGCTTCACCTGTTTGCATCTGGCCCTTGCAAAACAGATCTCCAACACTTTGCAAACACAACAGACATTGCCACATTTCCTCACACAAGGAATAACATACATGGTACCAAAGTCACATAATACTACAGATCCCACACAATATAGACCTATCACATGCCTGCCTACACTTTATAAAATAATAACTGCCTGTATTGCAAACAAAATTTATACACACATAGATACAAACAACATTCTCACTGAGCAACAAAAGGGATGCCGTAGAAATCACATGGGTTGTAAGGAGCAACTCATGATAGTCAGTGTGGTCCTACGGCAAACTCACAATAAACATCGACACCTCCATGCAGCCTACATTGATTACAAAAAGGCCTTTGATAGTGTCCCACACTCGTGGCTTTTATATACACTACAATTATATAAAATAAACCCTACACTTATCACATTTTTAGAAAGTACAATGCAGCATTGGAGAACTACACTACACCTCACACTCAACAGTGAAACCATCACGACTGACAAAATACAGATAAACCGGGGCATCTTCCAGGGTGACTCACTGAGCCCACTCTGGTTTTGTCTTGCACTAAATGCATTTTCCAACAGACTGAATAGCACAACTTACGGCTACACAATTAAACATAATAAAAGCTGCCACTACACGCTTTCACACTTATTCTACATGGACGACATGAAAATCTACGCCTCCACACAAACACAACTGCACCAATTACTTGACATTACACAAACCTTTTCAAAAGATATACAAATGCAATTTGGGTTGGACAAATGCAAAACCATTCAAATTGAAAATGGAATACTCAGGGAAGGGGGCTTCACATTAGATGAACCAGATCACATTGCTGCTATGGAAAATGACGAATTTTACAAATATCTAGGATTTAAGCAAGCCAAGTTTCTGGAGCACAAACACATAAAGAATACACTCACTAAACAATATCTTCATAGGCTAGAGACAATATTTAAAATGCATTTAAATTCCAGAAATTTAATCAAGGCCATCAATACTTATGCCACGCCAATACTCTCCTACTCCTTTGGAGTCATACAGTGGACACACACAGGTCTTGAGGGACTTGAAAGGAAACAACGTAAACTGCTTACAAAGCACAGAAAGCACCATCCACACACAGCTATTGAAAGCCTCACCCTGCCTCGTTCAGAGGGAGGCAGAGGTCTTATTGACATAACAGATCTACACCAGAAACAAACTCAGTCACTCAGAGAATTCTTTTACTCTAAACAACACACATCACCATTACACAAAGCAGTCTGCATGGCTGATACAAAATACACACCTCTAAATCGGAACAGCATGCAGAACACCCATAACATTCCTACAACATGCACTAAACTTCAATCATGGCTCAGAAAGCAACTCCACGGTAGACATCCTTCTGACCTCAACCAGCCACACGTCGACAAAAAAGCGTCGAACTTTTGGTTTAGTGAAGGGAGTCTCTTTGGGGAAACTGAAGGAACCATGATTGCCATACAAGACCAGGTTATTAACACTAAAAGCTACAGAAAACATATTATCAAAGATTCGACTGACGGGTCTTGCAAGAAATGCCATATGGCAGAGGAAACCATCCAACACGTCATATCCAGTTGCAAAATACTCACGCAGACAGATTATTTACACAGACATAACCAGGTAGCCAACATCATACATCAACATCTAGCTAAGATACACAAGCTAAGGGACATTCACACTCCTTACTATAAATATATCCCCAACACTGTCTTAGAGAACGCCACACACAAACTATATTTTGACAGAGCTATAATCACTGACAAAACTATCCCTCATAACAGACCAGACATTACACTAGTAGATAAGCAAAACAAAGTGACTTACATAATTGATATCTCCATCTCCAACACACACAATTTACAAAAGACATACACTGACAAAATCACTAAATATACGGATCTTGCACATGAAATAAAACGCCTTTGGGGAGTTAACAGAGTACACATTGTTCCTATCGTTCTTTCTGCCACTGGGGTTATTCCACACTCGTTACACAAAAGCCTGTCAACACTAAATTTAAACCCACACTTATACAAAACCTTACAGAAAGCCACAATTCTAAACACCTGTCACATAGTAAGGAAATTCATACACCCAAACATCAATACTCCCACGAGTGCATAACTTTCCCTGCCTCGTATTTGAGTCCCTTGGGCTTTGGCCCTCTTTTGGGTCCGCCTCTGGGATTGGCTTCCGGACTTGATCCGAGTTTGGCTTCCCCAAACAATGATAATAATAATAATAAAATTTCATTTCTTGAAAATAAATTAATTAATAATAGCTAATGATAATTATGGAAACAAAACAACAACAAAAAAAAAAAGCAAATTAATGGTGTCTGAATTAAAAAATATATTGGAGTTCTTCATTTTCTTTTAATGCTGCCTTTTTGCCAACTTGAAATTTCGTTTCTCGTTTGCCAATCAACCCTCGTTTTCGTGCGTCGTGTGCTCTTTTCGGCTCCAGTGAAAGTAGCGCCCTCTCTTGGATTTTTGCATGAGTTCTACTTGGGCTTAAGATGTCAGTTTACAATGTGGCGGTCAGGATAACTAGAATTTTAGCGACGGATAAGTCTGAATTTGCATAAGAAATTACATTACATTAAAAATATCTGCTGCTGTGTCGTGAACATTTTGTTAAGTTTTATGTTTATTTTCCGTAAGTATTAATGAATCCTGAATTAGTATGAGCCTTGGTATACTAAAATACACATATACCAAAAAACATGGGCAGACTTGCAAGCTATGTTAACATTGCACATGAAAAATGCAATCTTCATGAGGGGAAGAGGGCGGGGGTTAATTTTGCCTGTTTTGATTCAGTAGGGTTTGTTCAGCAGGAGCAACGAAGTCTGTTAGACAGTTTTGTAAATGCAAACATAGTCTTGATAGTGGAATGTTTCCTTCCCTTTTTAATTTGTAATCTTCCTACAGTGGAACCTTGGTTCACGAACAACAATTTTGTTTCGGTTTACGCACCAATATTTCGGTTCACGAACAGGCGACATTACTGATTTGTCATTCTAGGCATACACTGATAGATGGTGTCACTTTGTAAATTGTATTCATGTGAATATTGCTCACAATTTAGGATTTATATCTTCAATGTCTTGTACTGTAACCATATTAAATTATTAGGGGGGGGGGGGTCTCTGTTTTTTAATTGCTGGAACGGACTAATTGTATTAACATTGATTTGAATGGGGAAAGTTGCCTTGGTTCATGAACAGTTTCCTGGAAGGGATTAAGTTCGTGAACTGAGGTTCCAGTGTATGTTTGAACAATTTCTTCTTCTCTTCGAGTTGAATTTCATCAATTTATTTGGTTAAGGATAAGGAGGATTCCGATTTGCGAACTGGGGGCCTGCTCTACCCACTGAGCAGATTTGTAGCGACATATTGTAACACGTTGGCGGTTCATGTCTGCATAGCTCAATTGGCAAGAGCATTGCCAGCAAAATGCTTAATCCCTGTCAGGGTCGTACCCAAACTTTTATTTCGGAGGGCTGGCCCAATTCTGCTAGCAGGGGGGAGGGGGGTTCTCAACCAACAGAGTTAGTTGGTAAGGTGGTCAATCTCGGTGGGCTGCAGTCAAATAAAGAAAATAAAAAAGCATTTCTCTTTTTCTGAATATTTTATAACATTGAATCCAATTACACTTATCTACAATATTCATCACAAAATATTATTTTCAGTTACTGTTGATAGTGATAATGAGAAAAAGAATTTTTCCCCAGTACACGCAAAACATTTATATTAGAATTTACAAGGGGTGATCAAAAAGTAATGTTGCATATTTTTTTTCTTGAAAATGAACGCAAATATGAGAAAATTTCGATATAAAAGTTAGTTTGGTTCATTGTTAAAGTTCCCTGTTATTGTCTTGTGCATCTGCCAAGCACTAGCGATGTGACAGTTCAAACAAGATGGCGACTCTCATTTCATCGTCCAGTGCTTTTGGGCGGCAGAGGGTTATGCGTTGTCTTTGTGCAAAAGGATTGTCAATATCCATAAGGAAATTGTGTCGGTGTACGGAGGTGATATCGTTCAGCTCTGAAAAGTACAACGTTGGTGCAAGGCTTTTAAAGAAGGATGAGAGGACCTGCTGAACGAACATCGCTCTGGCCGGCGGCGGGATTCCATGACTGACAGCAACATTGCCACTGTGGAAAAGCAGGTGCGGGAGAACCGGCGGACTGCCGTGGGAGAAACTGCTGCAACGTTGGACATTTCATATGGGACGGCATACGACATTGTTCACGAGCAGCTCAGATTTTGCAAAGTGTCATGCAGATGGGTGCCACGACAGTTGATGGCCGAACATCAAGGTGCTTGTTTCGATGCTTGTTTGCTGCATCTCACCTGACACCAGGAGGGTCAGGATTTTTTGGATCGAATCATCACAGGCGATGAATCATGGGTCCACGATTTCAAGATGCAATCGGTGGTTTTGAAACACACCTCATCTCCCACAATGAAAAAGTTCAAAACTGTGCCATCAGCTGGCAAGGTCATGTTGACATGTTTTTGGGATTGCCGTGGTCCGATACTGCTTTAGTTTCTTCCACCGCAAACCACTGTCAATTCTGAACGTACAGAGGCACACTAAGGAAAGGACATTGTGCTGCACCATGACAAAGCACATCCCCACACAGCGAAATGGGTCACTGACCTGTTTCAGCGATGGAACTGGGAAACACTGCTTCATCCTCAATACAGCCCAGACCTCGCTCCCAGTGACTACCATATCTTCAGACCACTGAAGAAGTTGCTGGCCGGTCAACATTTCCGTGATGATGAGGAGGTGAAATCGGAGGTTCGCAACTGATTCCACGCTCAACCGGAGGACGACTTTTATTGACAGGGCATGGAAAAACTTGTCCACTGCTGGGATCGTTGCCTCAATCGGTTTGGAGATTATGTGGAAAAAAAAAGGTTGAATTGTTCTATCAAATTACATGTGTTTATTTTTTTCCCGGTCACGATTTTAGAGAAAAAAAAATACGCAACATTACTTTTTGATCACCCCTCGTACATATTATAAATTTCAGTTATCAAATTTTATGTGAAGGGTGCCAAATAAAATCAGTTTTATAAACTGGGGAAAAAACAACAAACAAATTTCATTGCCAACATTAAAAATAAATAAATGCAAGTTAAAGACAAATAAATAACTAAAAAAGTAAATAAATAAATAAATAAATAAATAGATAGATAGATAGATAGATAGATAGATAATTAAAACAAATTAATTCACAAAAATATTACACATTGTTTGCTTATTTCATTACAGAGCTAAACAATATTTACAAACAAATATAAGTTAATAGTTTTTTAGATTTTCATAAAATTTAAGAACATCACTGCTGGCACGAACACACGTTGAACTGAAATCGACTATTCTTAAACCTTCTAAACTTTTGCTCCTGGACAATGCTACATATGCTTGACCATCTTCAAACGCCCGTGAAAGAGATATTTGTACAAAATCCAAAGTCATTCCCTTCAAAGTCAAACATAACAGAATTTTATAAACAGTGTATTTTTGAAGCAATCAAAATTATTTTAAATGGAAAAAAAAAAAAAAACAACCTGTGATTTATGAATAGATATAGCCCATGCCAAACAGAGTGGTAATTGTTTGCGGCTAATAGTCATACCACCCGAGATCTTCACTGACCATTTATCAAAAGGAACCGTCACTTCATTATTATTCAGAAATTTAATAACTGGAAGTCCTAATAAAATAAAGTGATATTTTGGCTTGTAATGCAATTGTTAGCAATATTACATACAGGGTGGATACAAACATGAGACTCCCCCCCCCTTTTATTTTCATAACCGAAGCAATATGTCAATTTTGATGAATCCAATGAATAGGATGTTGTGGGGGACCTATCCCATGGTGCACTTTTCATCATCCCAAATATGCAAATTAGGACACATTCAAATCCTATCTTAAAAACTGTAACAGATACACGAAAAGTTCCAATTGAAGACTTGTTCAGCATGGAATTCTGAACAAAACAAAAAAAAAAATTTCCAAAATCTGATAAACGGATCACCTCCACAATCACAATTATTTGTAATTTACAAACACTCACAGTGCATAAATAATTTTACTCCAAAGTTAATCATAAATTGTTGTGTCTTCTGTATGCTGACACAGGCCTTTTATTTACTTTTCCTCTTGAAAGTGAATGTTATTGTGGTAATTTTTGGTAATTTCTTGATTTGCATGTTGAGCATTCAAATGTCTTTGTGAAGGGAGATAGGTAATAAATTCAACATGTGATTGTTGGTGACTGTTCATGGGATTTTGGAATTTTTCGTTTTGTTTTGTTCAGAATTCCATGCTGAAAAAGTCTTCAATTGGAATTTTTTTGCGTATCTGTTACTGTTTTTAAGATAGGTTTTGAATGTGTCCTAATTTGCATATTTGGAATGATGAAAAGTGCATCATGGAATAGGTCTCCCACAACTTCCTATTCATTGGATTTATCAAAATTGACCTATCTGCTTTGGTTACGAAAATAAAAGGGGGGGGGGTCATTTTTGTATCCACCCTGTATACAGGGTGAGGCATTTATCTTGAGACAACTGAATATCTCGGAAACTAAGCATTGTACAAAAAAATGTCTGAAATCAAAAGTGAATTATATTGCAGGGGAAATTCATTAGTTAAAAAATTACCCCCCGCCCCTTGTGAGGGGGACTGGGGGGAGGGGGTAACTTTGAAATCTTAAATAGGAACCCCTATTTTTAATGGTACATTCAGATTGTACACAATATTCAAGAAATGTTTTATTCTTGGTGTTTTTTCAATTGATCCAACCGTTTAGGAGATAGAGGTCTGAAAATGTGGAACTTTTAATGTTTTATCGATGAAGACAATAAGATAGATTGTGGGTCTTACAGACATTCCTATTCTACTTTTTAATGGTCTTTAAGAATCCGAAACCAGAATTTCAAAAATCCAATATTTTTCAATATCCACGCATAGACTCTGTCTCCATAGGACTGCTGCCCCCAAAAGTTTACTTGTGCACTTATTTTTGAAATTCTGACTGCAGATTCTTAAAGACCTTTAAAAACTAGAATAGGAATGTCTGTAAGACCCACTCTCTATCTCTTTGTCTTCATCGATAAAATTGGGTTCAAAACTTTAAAAGTTCCACACATTCAGGGCCTTTATCTCCTAAACGGTTGGATCATTTGAAAAAACACCAAGAATAAAACATTTCTCGAATACTGTGTACAATCTGAATATACCATTAAAAATAGGGGTTCCCATTTAAGATTTCCAAGTTACCCCCTCTCTCCAGCCCCCCTCACAAGGGGGGGGGGGTAATTTTTTAACTAATGAATTTCCCCAGCAAATAACTCACTTTTGATTTTGGACATTTTTTCGTACAATGCTTAGTTTCCTAGATATTCAGTTGTCTCAAGATAAATGCCTCACCCTATATATAGGGTATTTCAAATAAAGTGTAATAGCAAATATCCTGAAAACCGTTACTCTAATTAAAAAACTATTAGTACAGTTGTATAGCAACTGGCATGTGCCAAATTTCATGGTATTGTTAAAATTGATGTTTGACAACAACTAAGGGGTAACATGATTTTTATCTCGAAAACCAAAAGAGATAGAGTAAAAATGTCAATGAGAAACTTACAGAGAATGGCCGAATTAGTCTGAAAATCATCATTCCAGAATAGCTTTATCTGGCCAATGTTTCAGAAAATTTGGAACAAACAAATTGTGAAAGTCTAAATTTCAAGACTTTCATGAATATGAAATACTGCAAAGCATAGTATAAATAAAAAGTTACAATGAGAAGTCAAATTACAGAAAATGTTCAAATTGATTTCCATCGCAAGCAATACATAAAAGAAATTAGCATAAATATCCATCATACTTTCAGCTCTGACAGCAGCACAGGCACCATGGATCCTATTTTGAAGCTCAATGACATTTGAATATGGAGAGGCATAAACAATTTTTTTCCAGACAACCCGGAGTTACTGGTCCGACAAAAATAAATCAAGAGGAGTTACTGGTCCGAACTGTCCAATCCAGTTGTTCCCAAAAGTTGCTGTCAGTAGATTAGATGCTGCTCATACCTTATGAGCTGGTACATAGTTATGCTGAAACCTTACATTTCTCCTTACTGCTAATGGTAGATCATATGCTCACTCAGAAACTTCATTTCTTAGTAGCTCAACATAATGAATGCCATTTAGATTTTGATGGAAAAACACTGGTCCAAAAACGCTGCTGCCATTCCAAATTCCACACCAAACATTAATGGACCATTGACATTGTAGGAAGCCTCCCGCATAAAATGGTAATTACTGTCTGACCAGTGATGTTTGTTGTGTCTGTTAACAACCCCATACTTCGTGAATTTGGCCTTATCTATCCTTTTTACATTTTGTAAAAATGTAACATTATCCATTAATGCATTCCAAACAAAATTGCAGAACTTAGTCCAGAGGAAATAATCTTCAGGCTCTTCCAATGCTTGAACAGGTGTTAAATGGAATGGATCAAAT
Organism: Rhysida immarginata; assembly: GCA_023313115.1. Lineage (NCBI taxonomy): Eukaryota > Metazoa > Arthropoda > Chilopoda > Scolopendromorpha > Scolopendridae > Rhysida > Rhysida immarginata. Next base: position 380,921 of record JAHWFO010020196.1, read on the forward strand.
CTATTCTTAGGAAGAATTCACCATATAGTGGTGATAGATAATCACACTGTAATGCAGCATCATGCATACTACTATGTTGGAATGCAATGAATTAAGCTATGACATCTGCATCTGCACCCCTCTATTTCCAACTATTACATGGCACAGTAAATGTTCTTGTTGTTCTTAATCTTGTGATTGCTCTACGATTGGTAATTTGACTGGCTCTTTTTGCATTTGGAAACCTAGCTTTAATGCAGCTGCACAAAAATTTGTGACTTTCAACAAAAATTATCATCATTTCAGTTGTTTCCTCCAAAAGTAGACAAATGGTATGTACATTCAATGTAAATTGAAATATGAAATAATTTGTCAGACAACCCCTATTCTGAAATTGGAATATTCCAGAATTAGAAAAATATCAATTATCATTACATTTTCTTAAAATTCATTTCTTAAATTTACATTTACTAAAAATAAGGTAAATTCATTTTTAATTACTTTCTGAACTCTGTGGGTAACAATACAGGAAGTCAATCGAGCGATGAGAAGAAACCACAAATCCACAATAATCATTTTTAATGCCTCAAATGTATATTTTGGGGGCTATGCTCCCCTCATCAGCGAGTCACACTATGGCTCACTGTCCTATGACTCACTGGTGAAGGGAGCATAGCCCCCGAAACATACATCTGAGGCATTAAAAATGATTATTGTGGATTTGTGGTTCCTTCTCATTGCTCGATTGATCGTTGTGTCCACAGTTTCTTGGCAAATTCTTCTTCTAATGTAAATCTTGAAATTTAGACTTTCACAAAATGTCTGTCAGATAAAGTTATTAAGGAATGAATGATTTTCAGACTAATTCAATCATGCTCTACAAGTTTCTCATTGGCATTTATACTCTATCTCTTTTGGTTTCAGAGATAAAAATCATGTGACCCATTAATTGGCATTGAGCGTCAATTTTAACAATGTCATGAAATTCAGCACATGCCAGTTGCTTTACAACTGCACTAACAGTTTTTTAATTGGAGTAATGGTTTTTAGAATATATTTGGCCATTACACTTTATTTGAACATCCTGTATACTGAAATGCAAAAAAGTCATGGGAGTATCTCATGCAAATTTTCAGGTGTCACTTGCATCGTATAAAAGGTGTATAAATAGGTATAGTAGTATCACTGCTGTCAATTTGGGTATTAGCAATCATCTGAAAAGTCTTATAGTGTGATTATGGCTACATGACGAGAATTATCAGAGTTTTAACGTGGCATGATACACCATAACCAGTTTAATACAAAATCCTAAGGGACAAAAATCTTTTTGTAATATCAGAGTTTCGTAATATCGAGAGAAAGAAAAAAAAATAGACAATTTAAGAAAGACAATTTATCTTTTATTGTTATTCTGTGTTCTGGACAAAATAATCCATTATCATGGTTTGTTTACTCTTAACAATTTATTTTTTGCTTACATAATCGTTCCATTTATAAAAGTAATTTAGCAATTCATGCAGAGTATCATCTTGGGATAAGAAAAACGATCTTAATTCATTCAGTGCAGTGTGCGCATCCATCCTTTAAGAAAATACACTAAAAAAAGTCGCACATTTGCATGCTGATTTTCTTAGGAAAACTTTTTATTTGCGTGCCTTGATTAGATTTATTAATGCATGGCTGAAACGGAGTAGCCAAAAGTATTGATGTAATATATGGACTTCAGACCTGCCAACTCATCCGGTCACCCGGCGGATTGTAAAAATATCCCGGCGAATAGCACTCTCTTAAAAGAACCCCTAAAATTTTCCTTTCTTTCCCCGTGATGCTCCAGCAACTTCATCAGCAATTTTTTTTTTTTGGAACACTATCTAGTCTTCTTGCAGTTAAATTTGCTTATCCAGAAAGAGAAGTACCATGCTACAAGTGTAAACCTTCAAAAGAAGTAATATAAAAAGGCAAAAAAGCTACAAGACAGTTCAATCAGCTCCACAAGGAGACAAATTGGGAAACTTCAAATTTATATAAGCATAATTTCAAGATAAAAGATATTTTATAATTTAACCAGTGTTGGTCTCTCATTATTTCACGTACGGTGTAACTTACTCCCTTAATTATTTTGACTTGTGTATAATATGTAATTATACTTGTGGCATGTACTGTTAAATTATGTCCAAAAGTAAAATTTAAGTGCACAATTTTTGTAACAATTAAATACGTTATCGATACGTATATTTTACCCTACTAAATTTACTAACACCCGGTTTTCCTCCAGAAATAGTTGGCAGGTCTGGGACTTACAAAAAGTTGATGTTTTACGGTTTAACAATTACGACGTTTGGTTGCCGGTTAAACATCGATGTTAGTTTTTCTGACATTGCCTATCAAAATTTCTAATGTTTATTAAGTCAAAAAATTATCATTGTAAATTGCTTGACTTATAAAAGCAAATTATCCGTATCTGTCGCTTTTGTGAAGAGTTTTACTGTGTGAATTTCAGACAATCTCTTCACGTTTTTGTCCGATCACATTGTTATTCAGGGCCTGACGCCGTAGTTGGGAATGGCTTCTGGGATAGCAATGGCAGTGGAAGTTCTTATGAAAGTTAATTTCTGCATAATTTCTTACGTTAATAAACAATTCTGAACTCTAATATTCAAAACATTCATTTAAAAATAAAGGATGTGGTCATTTTTACATATTTATTACGTAAAATTGCTGATATTGTACTTAGGCTTAAAACGGACAGGTTTTAACAGCCGCTCTTCTATCGGGAGGAAGGGGAGGGGGGGAGACCAAACTTTTTTTCCAAATCTCGTTTTTTGACAACCTTATTTTTGCAAAAAAACCTCTTATTATATTTAAAAAACCTTGTTTTAAACAAAAAAAAAAAAAAATTGCCAAAAATTTTTCGTATTAACCGTATATTCATAAAAAAATGTTCGTATTATTGGAGCAATTTTGCATGTAAATTACATCGATGGGGTCGGGCCAGAGAATAATTTCGTATTAAACGGGATTTCGTATTAAGAGTTCGTAATAAGTGGGCTATGGTGTAGTTGGAGCCAGACACATAGGACATTCCATTCCTTCATAACAGACACACTTCACCATGTCAATTAACAGCCACATGCAATGAGGGGGACGTACTAGAAATTCGTGTCATACGAGGTCAGTGTGGGAAAATTTGGTACGAAAGCGATATGGCAGCAGAAGAATGACAAAAGTGCCTGAACAATTCCAACAAATACATTGGCCACCTAGATCACCAGACATGCCCCCACTCAACATATTTAGGTTATTATCGAATGATCCATTTGCGCACATGCAACACACATGCAATTATGGGCAGCTATTGAGACTACATACATAGATGAACATCTCTTCAGAAAACTTCCGACCTGGTAGAGTCCATGCCACATCTAGTTACTGCACTTTACTGGGCAAAAGGAGGCCCTACATGATACTGAACAGATATCCCATGACTTTTGGCACTTCTCTATACTTGTATTTGTAAAGTCTTACCTTGAGAACCTGGTTCAAATCTACTGACTACACCTCGAGCTCCATTCACTAAACCTTTTTGAACATTAATGTTTTTACAAAGCATGACCTGAGCACCTGTTTTTAATGCAATTTCATGGCCCACAGGGCAATAATAATTTAGTTGCTTTGATAAAGTAGGATCGCTATCAATTGATTTGAAGACCCGTAATTGGCCTAAAATTGAAATATTACTTTATATCAATTTCATTTGTATTATTGCTTTGATATGCAAATCTAAATATTAAGTTGTTGTTTTTGTTGTACGATAATGTTTTTTATACCTGTTAAATTCTTTAGTTGATTTTGATTCATCATATCTGCTTCATTTTTGTGCGTGCAAAGATGGGTTGCCACAATACCATTGTGTTCGATATCATTTTCTTTGGTTTTTCTCAGTTGTTCTACTATATGTGGTGTGCACCTAATGAAATAATTGAAAAACTTTAATGAAGTAATTTCTGTCATATTTTGAATGCAATATTTTGAATTACAAAGGTGTACTTTGCATTTGATCAAGCACTATGTGCAAAATTTAATTTAACGAGCCATAAGCAACAGAAATATTTAATTTCAAAAACAAAAAACAAATATTAGTTTGGCTGAATTATACTTTCACATTGGGTCTTTGCAGAAAATATGTAATTCAGAAAGTAATCAATGACCTAAACAATACACACTGAAAATATTTTAAAAAAGAAGGCTGTTCGGAATCTGTTGCTGCGCAGTCATCAAAACAATATTTCAAGAGCTGGTCAAACTTCAGGGGCTTCTCCTTTGAATGTTCGCTTTTGAAAAAAGCATACCTAATCAGATCACGAAATCTTGGAGACATAAATGGGTAACGCACAAATGATTGGAGGTTTAAAAAGTGATCGTGATGCCAAAAGTAACCATCAATATGTAATCATATTCTTGATTAACTTGAAAAAGTAAATGTCACATGGCTGATATGAAGTTGTGCTGTATTTGTTGATTTTATTAAAATTTTCCTAACTTTTTGAGATTAAATATCTCCAGTGCCTATGGATCATTGCAAGTAAAATTTTGTATGCATAATCGAATGCAATAGATCCGGTTTTGCAACTCGCTCACACGATTTGAAACATTCCATTATCAGTAAAAAAAAAAAAAAAAAAAAAAAAAAAAAAAAAAAAAAAAAAAAAAAGGTAACACTAACATTCTTAAAAGATAATTTTCAAATTTTTAAAAGAGCAATTTAATGTAGGATGAACATAAAGCTGTCATTACCTTCCAAGGCGAATATCTTGAAGCAGTTTTACAAAAACTGGATCAGATTGCCGATAAACTTCCTGGAGCTGAATAATTCTAAAATGGCACATCTTCCAAGCTTTTGTCTGAAATAAGAATCAATTCAACTGGGTTTAAAAAAATTTTGTTGAAGTAAAACTTCTTATATTTCACGAATTCCTTAATGTAAATACAGTGGTCGCTGCTTAATGTAGCCACCTTTAATATGGTCACTCCAGCTCGGTCCGGAATTTTTTAACTGTTTCCGGAATTTGTTAATTTTCGCTTTATGTGGCCACACGCCGCTTAATATGGCCACTTTTTTTAGAGGTAGTTCATGAATTCTACTTTTTCATCTCATCTTACTCCGGATAAATGAACACTCCGTTTATAATATCCACTTTTCATTTCCCTCTAAGCCAGTGGGCACTGCTGCCCAAATTACAGATTGTTACTAACTGGTCAATTATATGAAACCTGCAAGTGAAGGGACAAGCAGGAAGCGTAAGCTAAATGGAAAAGATGCTCAAGTTGAAGGTCTTTTAAGCTGGTTTCAATAGGTTAGAAACACAAATGCTCCAGTGAACGGTCCTCTCATATGTCAAAAGCTGATAAAATTGCAAAGATATTAGCCCACATGGGCTTTAAGGCAACTGAAGGCTGGTTTCATCGCTGGAAAAAACACAATGGGCTAGTCTTTAACCCTAGAATACTAACCATGAGCAGCATAACCTTGTTACTAACTATACGTCTCCCAGACGTACATCACATTGAAATGCAGTTATGATTAGTTGTATTGATTGAAATAAGGAGTTTTGTGTATTTATTTATTATATAATAAGTACTTTAGAACAATACATTTATTATAAAAATTGTACATTAACTATTTAACAACTCTGTAAAATAGCAATATTAAAAAAACAATCGATATAAGAATATTCGAAAAAAAACATAAGTATTAAAACGAATTTTATAGTCTAAAATGTTTTAAAAGACTAACGAAAAGAGATATTTCTAGAATTTGGAAAAAAATTGAACTTAATATTGGCCTTTGAGGAATACCATTTGTGATCTCAGAAACTGAACTTTTAGGATTATTTATCTTTAGTTTTTACATTCTATTCGTATGCATTCCTTTCAACAAATTTAAACATTGTCCTCTTAAACCATATTGTTTTAATTTTAAAAACAAAATATCACGATTAACCAAATCCCAAGCTTTATTTAAATCCAAAAAATAACTGCTGAATTAAGATTATGATGAAAGCATTTATTTAATTTTTGTGTCATTTCAAATTTCGGGTTGACTTCTTTTTTCTATAACCATATATTTCTTTGCCAAAAGTATTGTTCTTTTCCCAAAATTCCTCAAGTTTTTTTTAATCCAATGTTTAAAAATATTTTGTAATAATAGAAAGTAGGATATTGGTCGATTATTATTTAAATCTGTTTTTTACCTTTGTTATAGATTGGCCTAATCTTTGACATTTTTATCTCTTTTGGCCATTCATTTGTCTTCAATATTACATTATATAAATGAGTTAACAAAACCTTTACCGTTATTTCTAATGTTGTTTGCCTAAATTCCATCAATTCCTGAAGACTAATTTATATTTAGACTTCAATAATTTTTTCAATTTCTTTTTCTTCTACTGAATCCATAACAATAGAATTTTGTATTAATATAAGCACTTGTAATTAATAATAACTAATACGCCTCAGAGGATATAAATAAGCACCATCATTCATAACGACACGTCCAAGAGATGTACAAATATATGTGTTGAATACTAACTCTACGTCCATTAGACGTACAAAAATATGCATTGAATACTAACTCTACGTCCAAGAGACGTTCAAATATTTACGTTGAATGCTAACTCTACGTCTAACAGACGCACTATGTTTACGAAAACATGCAATACACGCTGTTGATATGCAAGCTGGACAACTGAAACACCACTATTCGAAAGAATACATGTTTGATGAAGCATACCTGGAGTTACAGGGCGCTCTTTCAAGGTCAAGCGCAGCAGCTGATGTTTAAAATTTTAACTACGTCTCCAAGACGTATGGTTAGCATTCTAGGGTTAAGAAACTTCATGGAGAGGCTGCTGATGCCCTTGTTTGTTCCAACTTGGAGGGACAGAGAGAAAACTCCTCATCATTGGAAAGTCAAAATCTTTACAATCATTTACCAATGCATGGATGACATCAGAGATCTGGAATTTTATTGGCTAGCTCAATGGAACAACCATCTTAAAAGCGAAGACAACAATTGGTCTTCTAATTGACAACTGCAGCCCCCATGCTCATGTTCCTGATGACCTATCCCATATAGAAATCATACGACTTCTAACCAACATACTTCACTAATGCAGCCAAGGTTGTCAAACAAACAGTAGAAAATAAATAAACTATTTTGACATATACTATATTGCCCAAAGTCTGAAAAAAAATATTTTCGTCCGTACGTACCTAGGATGTACATATATACTAGGCCTATTTTGTGCAGCTAACTCCTCCGAAACGGTGAAAAGCAGAACCGAACAAATATACATACTTAGAGGGTGACTTAAACTGTGCCTTAGCTAGGCTTGCCAAGTCTCAGACTGGCAATTCCGGGAGATTTAGAAATTTGGCCTTATTTTGTTGGAGAATACAGAATAGTATAATATTATTAGAATGTGTCTGATTCCGGGAGACTCCCAGGCAATCTGGGAGGGTTGGCAAACCTAGCCTTTATTATTGACAATTATTGACAATTTTTATGTCAATTGGGTAAGCCTTTTAAGAGATTTTTTTTCTTTTTTCCAAAAATTAAAAAAATGGCTGTAACGTTCCAACCAGCGAACCAAACTCAATAAAGTCCACATGTACGGACTCCTTTAATGAATGCAGATTTTTTTTTGTAAATGACTTGTTTGGCTCTGATGAGCCATTGTGGAGTTATTAACACCCCCTCCCTCTCGATTCCTTAAACTAAGCATTAACATATTTTTTTTATGGAAATGGTCTGCCTTTTAGAGAAATTAATTTTTTTTTATAAAAATGAAGAAATGACAGAAGCATTCATTTTTCCAAGCCAAATACAATAAGAATGACATTAACGGCCTGTCTTGTCGTGTCGGCGATCAACATTCAATTGTTATCGCACACGATCCTCATAATTGTAGTGGTGTTTGTTTCTGTTATATTTGTTCCATTGTTATGTCCACCTTTTGTTGTTGTTGTTGTTGTTGTTGTTGAACGTTTGTCAGCTGTTCTCTCTCTTCACTTCCAGCCATAGTCGTTCTGATGACACGCTAGTCATCCGTCCCGTTTACAAGCGGAAATATTCGCCGGAGCCGGAGACATTACCACCAGGTAAACCCATAGTTCCTAAGTATAGTTCGTCTCCTATACCATTCCATTGAACCCCATATAAACACAATAAAATTGGTGTCAGAAGTGGGATTGCCCGATTAAATGCCATCGACGAACGCTCCGACGCCGCTAAAAGTGAACGCAGCTCCCTTGAGTGAGTGAGAAGAAAAAAATGAACGCCGTTCACAATTAAAGTGCCACAATTAAAAAAATAAAGAGACATTTAAACAAGGACATATTTACCTCATATCAGTGACAAATCCAAATGCAGGAGCTATCGAAGATGATCGCCTCGCCCTGCACGTCGCTACCGACACGGCCGTAGCCCAGCTGGCAACGGCGACCCCCGCTCCTGGCGCAGAGCGTGCTGCAGATCTAGCCTCGCCACGGCCTCCTCCATTTACCATGCCGCTGTTCCGAATGGACGAGGAGACGTCCGTCGGGGAATATTTCAAGAGGTTTGAGTGGGCATTGCAGCTCTCGAATATTCCCTCTACCCAGTATGCCGCCTATGCACGAGTGCACATGGGTGCGGAACTAAACAGTGTACTTAAAATCCTGGCAAGCCCAAAAGAACCGGAGACAATTCCCTACGATGAACTTAAATTAATATTGACCGGCCACTTCGATCGTCCGCGAAACAAATATGTAGAGAGTATTAAATTCCGGACTGTCATTCAACATCCAGAAGAAACAGTGGCCCAGCTTGCACTCCGCCTTCGTAAAAGTGCAGCACACTGCCAATATGGTGACTTTTTAGACCATATGCTAATAGAGCAATTCCTCCATGGTCTTCGCTCCCCCGAGACACGTGACGAAATCATCACCAAACAGCCAGATGATTTTGATAAGGCATATGCCATTGCCCAAAGTCTGGAAGCCACATGGGCCATCGGGAAGGCTGTAAGCCAACCAGCACCCGAGGCCACGAACAAACTTGGTTATGAAGCCCCAAGTACCAAATCTAACCATCGTGGGAGGAGTCGACAGAAGAAGCCTCCACGAGCTAGTGCGAACAACGAGCGCAATCGTTCCGCAACAAGTCGCCATTCCAGCAACAGAGCCAAAACTGTGCCAAAGCAACCGTGTGGCAGGTGTGGTGGTCTGCATTGGGCAGACACCTGCCGCTTCAAAACTGCAACCTGCTACTCCTGACAGATGACGGGACATATTGCCAGAGCCTGTCGTACAAAGGCTAAAGGTACATGTCGTACCTCTCCCAATGAAACGCCAATTCCAATAGACCAGGAACAGTCACTGAACCAGATTTCATCTCCAAAATGGGCAGCTTCCCACACAAACTTGATAGAGGTTACGATTGACGGCAATCATCTGCAGATGGAGGTCGACACGGGAGCACCCTGTGGTATCGTCACTGTCACCCGTTTGCGTAAAATAAAACCACAAATACGCCTGCAGAAGACTGACCGTCAATTACGAAGTTACACTGGTCACCAGGTGCGTTGCCTCGGAAAAGTAAGAGTGCGAGTGACCATTGGCAGCACCAGCCGTAATATGGATCTGTATGTGGTGGAAGGAAATTCTACGGGATTAATGGGTTGCGAATGGATCACCAATTTTGTCCATGAGATCCAATTCGACAAATTGTTCGCACCCATTCAAGCCATCCAAGAAAATCCAGACAAGGGACTCTTAACCAAGGGACAACAATACCGATTGGACTGTATAGTAAGAGAATTCGATCACGTCTTTCAAACCACAGCAGGGAAACTGAGAGGGCCACCAGCTTCAGTCCATCTTGTGCCAGATGCCACCCCCGTCTTTGCTAGAGCAAGGGATGTCCCACTTGCTCTACGAGAACAATATGCTGCCGCCATTAAGGAAAAAATCAAAGCTGGCTTTTACGAGCGAGTCGATTTTTCCGAGTGGGCTTCGCCAACCCACGTAGTGGTTAAAAAAAACGGTGCGCTGCGAATTACTGGAAACTATAAGCCTACGGTCAACAAGCAAATGATAGTAGATGAGTACCCGATTCCTAAAATAGAAGACATATTTAACAAAATGAGAGGGGCTGGGTGGTTTGCTCACCTTGACATCACGGATGCTTACACCCACTTACCAATCGATGCCAAATTCTGGGAGGTTCTGACTCTGAACACGCCGACCCATGGACTGGTGAGACCAACTAGAGCAGTCTATGGTGCCGCAAATATACCAGCGTTGTGGCAACATCGGATGGGGGAGGTGTTCCGAGAAGCAGAAAAGGTGGTCAATTTTTTTGACGACATCATTGTATTTGCCCTGACGTTTGATAAGCTAGTGGAAGCGTTACGCCAAACGCTACGTCGATTGGACCACCAAGGATTCCATCTTAACCGCAAAAAGTGTGTTCTCGCAGCCACGTCACTAAACGGTTTGGGACATGTTATTAATAAGAATGGCCTCCATAAGTCAAATGAACATATCATTGCCATACAAAAAGCCCCCATGCCATCGTCTTCCGAGGAGTTGCAGCTCTTCCTGGGGAAGGCGACCTACTACAGCGCCTTTATTCCTAATGTTTCCCATAAAGCAAAGCCACTCCGAGAAATGCTGGGCCACGACAAATTCGTGTGGACCGACAAAGCACGAAAGGCCTATGAGGAGCTCAAGACCACCCTCATCTCGCCGCAGGTCCTCACCCAATATGACCCCTCTCTCCCAGTCATTCTCGCCACAGATGCAAGTAGCTTCGGATTAGGGGCTGTATTAAGTCACAGACTAGCCAATGGTCAAGAAAGACCCATAGCATATGCCAGCCGGTCTCTTTCGGAAACGGAACGGCGCTATCCCCAGATAGACAAAGAAGCCCTTGCCATCGTATGGGCTGTTAAAAAATTTAACTATCTGTATGCGAGGAAATTTGAGTTGGTCACAGACCACAAGCCACTAACTCAAATATTTCATCCACATAAATCTCTCCCAACCCTGTGCATTAGTCGCATGGCCAATTACGCAGAATATCTTAGTAATTTTAATTATGCCATTACATATAAGCCAACAAAGGACCATTCAAACGCCGACTTTTGCTCCCGCATTACATCAATTAACAGGGTAGAAGAAGAAGATGGATTTGAGGGATTTGTGATCCACCAAATGAGCCAGTTACCCATCTGGCCAGAAGACATCGCCAAAGCCACAAGAAGCGATCCAAGACTGGGTCGAATTGTCCAGGAGCTAGCTTGAGGCCGGGATCTAAGCCGCTCTGGTTTCAAAGCACCCGAAGACAGACATACAACGAGCGCTGGTTGTCTACTCTACGAACATCGAGTAGTGATTCCACCACCGCTACGGCAACCAGTCCTAGATGACCTCCACACCGGCCATCTAGGGATGGGCAAGATGAAAGGGCTTGCCCGCTCGTTCATATACTGGCCCGGTATCGACGCCGACATCGAACGCACCGTCCGAACGTGCGCTCAATGTGCGATGACTTCCAGCGCACCTCCCCAGTTTCGAACCCACCATTGGGAGTATCCCAAGGGCCCATGGGAAAGAATCCATGTGGATTATGCCAGACCAGTGTCGGGAAAAATGCTTCTGATAATAGTGGACGCGTACAGTAAGTGGGTGGAAGCCAAGGTAACTTCGTCGACGACCGCGATAGCCACCATCGATATACTGGATGAGCTGTTCGCGAGACACGGAATACCAACCACCGTGGTCTCCGATAATGGCCTCCAGTTTGTCGCTGACGAATTTACAACGTACCTGAAAGTGCGAGGAGTCCGATTCCACAAACGTACAGCGCCTTGCCACCCATCCACTAACAGGCAAGCTGAGCGCTATGTACAGACAATAAAATGTGCATTGAAAGCCATGGGTACGACGCCAGCCAGCTTGCAACGAAACCTTAATACGTTCCTGGAACGATATAGAAGAGCGCCACATGCCACCACGGAGGAGTCCCCACAAAATTGTTTTTGGGGAGAGAACTGTACACTCGCCTGAATATGTTACAGCCACAAGACGTAAGCCAGCGAGTGCAACAGTGTCACCAAGCTTCGTTCTCAGCCAAGTACAGATCACTTCGAGTAGGGCAACCAGTCTATGTGTCGTCAGGGAATGTTTCCCAAAGAAAATGGCTTCCAGGTGTTGTCAGTCGTCGCCTAGGATATCTCCACTACGAAGTGGCAGTTGACAACAATTATTCGAAACGCCACATCGATCAGCTTAAGCCACGAGACATAGAACACCCAGGTGCGTCACCCAGAGAAGGAACGAGGAAACCACCAACGCCTCGTCGGGTGCGCTTCCCCAGCAACGGATTGCCCAGCCAGTCCAACCGAGGTGATCCCGGTTGCCGCCGATTATGAACTCAATACCACAGCAGCAACTCCATTTCCAGCGGTTGAGGATCCGCCGCCGGACTTGAGTGACTCCCCCGAGCCGATTGAGCTGCATCGACCAGGTGCGGAAGAGAATGAACCTCCAGTGCGCTCTGAAACAGACACCACGCGCCGTCGAGACCAACCGAGTCAAAATACCGAAACTCTCCGGCGCTCTGGTCGCACTCGGCAGCCGCCCCAGCTGTATTCGCCCTAGCTAAGTGCGACGGGAGGAAGTGTCGTGTCGGCGATCGACATTCAATTGTTATCGCACACGATCTTCATAATTGTAGTGGTGTTTGTTTCTGTTATATTTGTTCCATTGTTATGTCCACCTTTTGTTGTTGTTGTTTGGAGACGAACGTTCGTCAGCTGTTCTCTCTCTTCACTCCCAGCCATAGTCGTTCTGATGACACGCTAGTCATCCGTCCCGTTTACAAGCGGAAATATTCGCCGGAGCCGGAGACATTACCACCAGGTAAACCGATAGTTCCATAAGTATAGTTCGTCTCCTATACCATTCCATCGAACCCCATATAAACACAATATCTCTCATTGAGACGAACCTTTTTTGAAAGAAACTGTTTGGCTGCTAAGAGCCATTTTGGAGTACTGAAGGTTTTAAGGACCCCAACCTCCTCCCAAAAAAAAAAAAAAAATAAAAAATAAGAAATTGTTTTTTGAATTCATTTCATGACCTCGTAAGCCTGTGTGAATATACCATTCCAATTTATTTTTAGACTGTAGTAGAATATAAACCAATCGGTCCTTTTGTCATGTACAGGGTGTCCTAAAAGTTTCCGTACTCACTCTTCCTGAATTTATTGTACGAAGAGTTTATACATACCATACATCTCAAAATAGGTTTGATATATTTTGAGTTTATGAAAAAAAATTGTATACATACCATGAAAAGGAATTTGTATAGAAATTTACACAAAATGTTCAAAATATCTACCATACTTCTGGAGTCATCACTCAATACGTTTGTACCTATTTTGAGATAGAAGTTTCAAGATAGCAGGAGTGACGGATTGTACCCAGGGTCTATATACAATTTCAAAATCCATACCCATTTTTGTGAAAATTTTTAAGCCTTCTCGGAAATTTGATCTGTAACTACAGGGTCATAAAAATGTATACACACTTCAGCAAAAGAAAAACTATATACAGGGTGCGTAAGGTATTCGAGGACACACCTTCGTTTGGCTACTGCTGCACTATAGTAAATTGTATGTCCTTTCCGTTTCCGTAAAGCAAAATGGCGGACCATCAAGTAACACAAATCATGAAGAGACATGGCAAGAAAGGCAGAGCACAGCGATTTAGAGATATCACGATTTCTAAAAGTCGCAAGATCATTCGTCCACAAAGTGCGGAAGGAGTTGGAGACCGAAGATGGCAATATAGCAAAGCGTAAAAAGCATGCCTCACGCTCCGACATCATCAGAACACCTGAATTTATTTAGCAAGTGCAGCAGGCCATCGATGACAATCCCAGAACATCCATGAGGTCACTTGCAAAAGATCTCCATCTGTTGGAAGGAACAATCAGAAATGTTGTCCATGAAAACATCAGATATCACTTGTATGTTATGCAAAGACTCTGCCCCAACACACAAGTCTCGCATGACACAGGAATGGATGGCCAACAACTTCCATGATCACTTAACCCCTAACCTTTGGCCTCCTAACTTTCCTGACCTGAATCCGTTGGACTACTACGTATGGAGCGTTGTGGAGAGAGAGGTCAATGAGCACCCTTATAACACCAAAGATGAAGTGAAAGCTGCCATTGTTCGAGTAATGACCAATATGAACCATGACCATTTCTGGTTCGCGCATGTCGACGGTTTCGATCTCGCATTGAAGCAGTTATAGAAGCTGAAGGCGGATTCATTGAATAGCCATATAACAAAAAGGTTTCTTGTGCATGCTCATGATCTGTTTCGATAAAAAAATTATTATCTTGACTTATATCTCTGTTTTCTTTCTTGACGTGAATCTGTCCTCGAATACCTTACGCACCCTGTAAAAGTTGTAACATTAAATTCACACAGGCATCAAGCGATGAATATAAGTCCTCTCTGACTTCTACATCAAGACAAGTGTTCAAAGTGATTATCATAAGCACCGAGATACTTTTGAATGCAGCAAACAGTTGCTTCTATGCATTTTCCTAGCAAACTCCTACGTCTAGGTGACAGTTGCGGTCTTCTTTTATCGAGATAGTCTTCATTAAATGCATGCAAGCTTTATAATATTCGGATGTATGCTTTCGATTTTGCTGTTACAGAAAAAGTTGTAGATGACATCTAATAAAGAGTGTACACATTTATTTTGGTGGACTCTGTATTAAAAATGCCAAGTTTAATCGGGGAAAAAACCAAAAAAAAAAAACAAACTCATCTTATTTATTTGGATTAACATTATTTATGTTGAGAAACTCCTGCTTCTGAAGGTATACATTGATAAACAAGTTCAATTTTGTAAAGATACAGTTTCCATTTAAATTAATTCTGATGAAGTTGATGGAGGCCTTACAGTACATAATGGGAAAGAAATCACACAGAATTCTGGCTGGTTTCACCTTTTATTCCTGGTTTTCTCAAGGATACATATAAAGAGGCAGGCAAGATGCCTTTTTATATACAGATTATATTGGTATAAACAGTCAATGATTGGAGGATACAAAATCATAGATTTGTTGGATACAATTCATTGATTGGTTGGATAGAATTTCACTGATTGGGTGGATACAAAAAAGGTAAATTACTGAAGCAAAGTTTGGTGAATGGTTGTGATTAGTTGGAACATGATGAGCGAATTGGAAAATAAGAATAAAAATAAGCAGGAACAATTACCAGTAAAATACATGATTAAATTACAGATAATTAAATAATACAGAGAGTAAAGGAAATAATAATAAAAAAATAAAATAAAAAAAAATAGCACTAACACAAGTGTAACAATAAAAAGAAAGAATAGTTAAATCAAGTCGGCAATGGGTGATAGCATGGAATGAATGTCGAACATTGTTTGAAAATTGACGAGTTTATCTAGTGAATTACACCTGGCTTTGTAGATTTCGATTGCTTCTAAAACTGTAATCTTGAAGGGGTCATTGGAACGGTGAACCATGGACATAACGTCGTTCCGGTTGGAGGGCTTATATCCATTGTCCAGAATCTGGATGGCATATTGTGATTTCTTATCTTTCTTTAGGTAAGAAGCGATGTCCTCTTTGTATCTGATGGCAAAATTACGAGAACTTAAAACCAATGTAACAGCTATCGCATTGGGTGCAGTAGATTCGGTAAACACCAGATTGAGAGTATATGTCAATGGTACGAGGTAAAGGTGCAATGAGAGAATGTTTGCAGGGAGGAAGAGTACGAAAGGAAACACGAAGTTTGGAGGAAGCTAGGAACTTGGAAATGTGGTAGCAATGAGAGCTGAGGAAGGGGATAGATACCCATTTGGTAGTTTTGTAGCAGGGAGGGGAGAATGGCGTAATGGACGTTTTCTGGAGCTTAATAAGTCGGAAATAGTGGAGTAGCCATTAGTGGAGGTGAGGAAGTGGATGATACAGAACTTGTTGGATCTGTCAGAAGGGCTTAGGGGAATATTAAGGGCATGATCAACAAGGAAATGGAAGGAGACAAGCTTGTGAGATGAAAGATGGGCTGAGGAGGAGTGAATCAGATTAGAGGAGGTGGTAGGTTTGCAGTACACATTGACAGAAAATTGGTCGGAGTGTGGGTTATGGGAGACAGGGATGTCGAGGAAGGGGATGGAGTTACTGGATTGGGACTCAAACTGTGTACGAGGGGAGAAAGAATTGAACTGCATGGTGATGGTTGTAGAGGAGTCGAAAATTATGGGCTCTAGATAGGCCCCTGGTACCATTCGTGTAATTGCAGTGTTCAACTCATCTATTGTGGGAAGGGGGGATTCTGAACACTTTATTCTTTAAACTTCCTAACAGAAAAAAAGTCAGAGATGGCCAAAATTTTTCAAGCTTTTCAAAGTCAGAGAACAGAAACCTTTAGGACACCCAAAATTTGAAAATTATGAAAAACTTTCGCCATCCCTGACTTTTTTCTGTCTGGGTATTTAAAGAACAAAATGTATATAGATAATCCCCACACTGTATATGAGCAGAAAACTGCAATTACACAAACGGTATAAGACGTCATCCTGGCATATTGAAACATCTATCTCAAAATAGGTGCAAACAAAATGGTGAACATTTTGAAAATTTAGTTTAAATTTCTCTAAATGGTATGTACACAAGTTTATTTCATAAACTGTATATTAAAATATTATTAACTCCAGTAATCAGCAAATGTATAAAACAAACAACAATTGCAAAAAAACAGAAAAAATATGAAAGGGAAGAAGAGATGTGGATATGTTCAATACAATAAAAGAAATAAAAGACTCTTTAACCATAACAAATTTTAAAAAAGAAAAATACAACCTTATCCTGTAAGCAGTTTTCGAGGGCGAAGCTCTTATCATTCAGCAGGTAGAATAGGGAGTAACACACAAGATGATGCTGTATCATCTGGCGTGTTACTCCCTATTCTACCTGCTGAATGATGAGAGCTTCGTCCTAGAAAAGCTCTTACAGGATAAGGTTGTATTTTTCTTTTTTAAAATTTGTTGTGGTTAAAGAGTCTTTTATTGTAAACCCTATGTTATGTATTTGTATAATAAATTCAGTAAGAGTGAGTACAGGAAATTTCAGACCACCCCGTACAGTATATATTAACATAATTCTACAAAACCTTTAATCTGAAGGTGCTGGATGAGAGCGTGTAATCATGCAGTGTTCCTTTGTCACAACACTACAGATAGATGGACATTTCAGTGGCATTGGGTGGTGTTCAACAATGAGTCCAGTTTCTCTTTGGAACAGCCAAATTCATGCCAACATAGACAAACTGATTTAAGGACACATGCATTGCTTATCTTCTAAATGTATAAAGGATGGTTATAATTAAACCAATAAATTATAACCAGGGAGAGGTCGTGGCCTTGTGGGCTTCCACTGAACACAACTTCAGGCACGGCTAGTCACTGGATGGGTGACCATCAGTGAGAAACGATCTTCACCCCCCCCCCACCCGGCTGCTGTGACCATCTTACAGCAGTCGTTAATCCAGGTCCATCCAGGGACCCAACTCGTTGACCTCTGGCCATACAGGCCCTGGATGGACATATTGGATACAAAAAATCAATAATAATAAAATTATACACAATGGGATCGGGTGCTGTTAGTCGGCACTAGGAACATATTCTCCATGACAGGAAAGAAATCCAAGTTAATAGAGGAAGCCAAACGATATAAAACTGGATATCATAGGTATTACCTCTACGAAACGTCCGGGTTCTGGAACTGTAGACTTAGAAGGAGGGT
Source organism: Rhysida immarginata (assembly GCA_023313115.1). Classification (NCBI taxonomy): domain Eukaryota; kingdom Metazoa; phylum Arthropoda; class Chilopoda; order Scolopendromorpha; family Scolopendridae; genus Rhysida; species Rhysida immarginata. The sequence goes on from JAHWFO010020196.1 coordinate 398,813, forward strand.
GAAAGCTCAACTGACTGCCCTGGTGGGAGTGGGGATACTCAAATGTCCACGGCTGACAGATCATATTGCAGATTGGACCCCCTTAGGTGGAAGAGTGTCTCCTGAGGCTTCAGATAGGGAAACTGTCTCTCTCTCTCTCTCTCTCTATTTGTTGCATATGGTCCGAATGCAGTCACAGAGCACCCACTCTTTTTTGATGAAGTTGATGCTGCTCTAAGCAGGAGAGGGAGTGCAGATTCTGTCATCCTGGTGGGCAACTTCAATGCACATGTAGGGGCTCATGACCAAACATGGAAAGGCGTGATTGAGAGGAATGGTGACAGCAATTTAAATGCGAATGGGAGGTGCTTATTGGATCACTGTTGTAACAATGGACTATCCATCAGGAACACCTTCTTCCAGCACAGAGATGTCCATAAGTATACCTGGACCAGAAATCACCGATTGATTTTGTAATTGTATCAGCTGATTTATTCCGATCAGTGTTGGATACTCGTGTGAGAAGAGGGGCAGAACTATCAACTGATCACCACCTTGTTGTCTGCACTTTGCGGTTCTCTGAATCCATTTCAACCAAGCAAGATACTAGGTCCAGACAGACTTGGTGCATTGAATGGGAGGCATTGGAGGATAGAGCTGTGAGGAGGACCTTTGCAGATAACATAACTTCAAGTTTCAAAGAACTACCCAGTGATCGTGGTACTGTTGAAGAGGAATGGCAGTTGTTTAAAACTGCTGTGATAACTTCAGTTGCATTGTGCTGTGGTTGTAAGCAGCTGAGTGTAGCGCAAGGCAGTGAGAAAAGGACTGCATGGTGGAACGGTGAAGTCCAAGAAGCTATCAAGGCAAAGAAGGAAGCCCATTTGCTATGGCTTGCAAATAAGTCACCTTCGAGTTGAGTGCAGTACACTGAGGCAAAAAAACCGCAGCAAAGATAGTATCAACAGCTAAAGCCAAGGCCTGGGAGAAGTTTGGGGAGAAATTGGAGGCAGACTATGGTTCGGCAAACAAGGAATTCTGGCAGACCGTGCGCCGCCTCCGTGGAAAGAAGTCTCTTTCATCACAACTATTAAGAGTTCAAATGGGAGGATTCTGAAAACAAGGAGAGCTTATTGCATAGGTGAAAGAACTTTGCATCTCTTCTTAATCCAGTATGGGTGCACCTTGGAGCGGAGAATAGTCACGATAGTATCACCGAAGCAGAAGTCAGATGAGCAATTAAGTCCCTGAAGACTGTCAAAGCTGCAGGAGAGGATGAAATCCGGTCTGAGATGTTAAAGGCCTTAAATCAGAATGGTATCCTGTGGGTGACTCAGGTGTGTCAGGTTGCTTGGATATCTGGGCAGGCCCCTAAGCAATGGCAGACAGGAATTGCTTTCTGCAATTCATTAAGACAGGAATTGTTAATTTGCTTTCTGCAAATTCCTTTCTTTCCTATTTTTCATTATTAAGACAGGAATTGTTATCCCTATCTTCAAAAAGGGAGATCAGAGAGATTGCGACAACTATCGAGACATCTCTTTGCACAACATTCCTGGGAAAGTGTAAGCTAAGTGTCTAGAGAAGAGAAGTTGGGAAATAGTCGACTCCACACTTTCGGGGGAGCAGTGTGGTTTCCGACCTGGCCGAAGCACGACGGATCACATCTTTGCTCTAAGGCAAATCTTTGAGAAATCCTGGGAGTATGCAAAAGAGGTCTACGCTTGCTTTGTGGACCTCGAAAAAGCATATGACAGTTCCTCAGGAGAAGCTCTGGCAAGTGTTGCAAGAATATGAAGTGGATGGGCAATTACTGGTTGCTGTCATGTCTGTGTACGAAAGCTCTGAGATGTGTGTCTGGATAAATGGCATTAAGTCAAGACCATTCACCGTGGGTGTTGGACTTCGCCAAGGATGCGTACTGTCGCCCCTCTTGTTCATTAGCATTATGGACTGGATAGACAGGGGTAGCCGTGTTTGTGTGGGCGACTGCTTGGTGGAGAGGTTGCTCTTTGCTGACGACCTTGTCCTCTTTGGGTCTTCTAGCACCAACCTTCAGAATACTAGAGGCTTGCAGCCAAATGTGAAGAGGCTGGGATGAAGATCAGTCTGGCTAAGACTGAGGTTCTGGTTCTTTCAAGACAGCCTGCTCAGTGCGCTTCTCAATGTTAGGGGAGCTCCATTGAGACAGGTTGAGAAGTTCAAGTAACTCGGGTTTGCATTCACGAGTGATGGACGGCAGGATAAAGAGTTGGATGCTCGTATTGGTCAGCAAGCTATGTCAGTCGTGAACTGTGGCGATCCGTTGTAACAAAACTTGAGCTGGGAAGCAAAGCCAAGTCCTCAGTTTTCAAATCTACGAGGGTGAGTCAAATGAAAACGGAAAACCGCTGTAGAAAATTGAAAACCGCTCCCATTGCGATCAGACCCAGTACGCATCCGCGTAGACTCTCCCGCCATCAATTGGTGTTGGTTCTGTGTCCCCACGTGACCCAGCGGCGCTATACGGGCATTTCCAATATGGTGTCCCCTCTGTTGGAATGCACCAAAGAAAAGCAGCATAGAGTGATCCATTTCCAACATACTGAAGGCACGAAACCAATAGAAATCCATTGACGCATGTTTGCACAGTATGGTGCTGCATGTGTATCGCAGAGTCAGGTTTACGAATGGTGTAAGAAATTCAGCAGCGGGGACAACAAGTTTGGCGCATGCACCAAGGCCAGGCCAGGCATATCCTCTTGTGACAGCCGAGGCGATTTCAGCGGTGGAGGAGGGGTTTCTGCAGGATAGATGGGTCACCATCAATGACATTGCAACGGCATTACAGGTCAGTCACGGCTCTGCTCAGCATATTGTCCATGATGAGCTGAAATACCAGAAAGTGGCCGCAAGATGGGTCCCTCGTCGGCTTATACCGAAATGAAGGAGAGGCGAGTCGATGCCTGCCAGGAGCTGCAGCACCGCTATGAACTTGAAGGTGACACCTTTTTGGAGTGGATTGTGACTGGAGACGAGTCCTGGGTCCATCACTACCAACCACAGAACAAGTGCTCCAGTAAGGAATGGCGGCACTCAACATCACCAAAGCCGAAAAAATTCCGCAGCCAGCCATCTGCAGGTAAGGCAATGCTGACCTAGTTCTGGGACCACAAGAGTTCCATTGTGGAACAGTACACGGATAAGGGCAAGACTGTCACCAGTGCTGCCTATAGTGAATTGGTGTGTGACATTCTGAAACCTGCTATATGCACAAAGCGCCACAGACTCCTCTCAACAGGCATTCTCATCCAGCATGACAACACGCGACCTCATACGGCTCGAGAAACCGTGTCGACTATCAAGGACTTGGGTCTCGAGTGCCTCCCCCATCCTCCTGCTGCTCCTTACTCTCCCGAATTTGCGCCCTCCGACTTCCATATCTTTGGCTCACTAAAGGACTCCTTAGGTGGCCACAAGTTCACAACCGACATGGAAGTGAAATAGGTGGTGCATGAGTGGCTGCATGGGCGGCCAAAAGATTTTTTGCCGAAACATATCCATGCCCCCCCCCCCCCCGACTCGGTTGTGTAAATGCTTTGAAAAGTAGGGGGACTACATTGAAAAATAGTGTACTTGTTCCCATTCTGTCTGTAATAAAGGAGCTATAAAAAAATATTTCTGGTTTTCATTTGACTGACCCTTGTATCTTTGTCCCCATTCTCACCTATGGTCATGAGTCTTAGGTAATGACCGAAAGAGTATGATTGCAGGTACAAGGGCCGAAATGAGATTTGTGAGAGGTATGGCAGATGTTACCCTACTAGATAGAGTGTACAGCAGCACAATAAGAGATTTTTTAAGTGCTGAGCTGCTACTTCTCCACTATTTCTACTCAGGGCTGGTATGGCCACGTGGTACAGATGCTGCAAACTGGTCTTCTTAGGCAGTTGTTATCTTCCAAGCCGGTGGGTAAGAGACCAAGGGGTTGGCCTAGAACCAGGTGGCTAGACTACATGAAGAATTTGGGATCGAGTTGCTTGGGTATTACTAGATGGGGGAAGATCGTGATCGCTGGAAATCCTCCATAGGGCTGCTGCCCCACGACCCTAATGGATAAGCTGGTTTGACAAGTAATTATATTATAAAAGGAAGCTCATTGTGTGACAATAAAATTTTGCACCAAATTTAATGTAGGTAATATTAATGCAGAAAAAATGTTGCATGCCACAGTTCATATTCAACGATTTTATAAATACGCGACATATACCAGTGTACTACAAGATTATTTTTGCATGAAAAGTATTTTTGCATGAAAAGTACATGGTAAATAAGTTGTAGTCTACAAATTAGGCACTCACAGCTGATAAATAAGGGTTTACTTTTGATGAACATGTGTAGACTCTTACTGAACATGGCAGAGTTCAGTAGGTGGGATGGCCCCCTCTAGCATTCAGGTAGGCGACAATTCGATGGTGCATTGTTAATCATATTTCTACCAATAACAAGCCCTAATTTGCCCTACCACAGGTGATATAACATTGTATGACATTTCCATCTGCAGGCTTTCTCTCTAGGTGGTATCAAGGTGATCTAGAACAAGGTGAGGGTCAGTTGGCCGGAACTGTTAAAAAAAAAAAAAATGCCTTACTGCTCAAGCATATCTTGACATCACTGGATGAGAGCGAAACCAACACTCACTAAATCGAAACCTTCAGAGAAACCAAAACATGGCGGCACTATCAAGAGGCTGCGATAGCGACAATGAACAACCGTTCCTTCTTTCATCCCCATTTACTTCTTTTAATCAAATAAAAGCAAAATGCCATTATCTTGTGCAGTAACAGGCTGCAAAAATATATCAAAAAAGACTGTGAATGTCAATTATTTTAGATTTCTGAAAAATTAGAGAAGAGTGGATCAAATTCTACTCTAAACTACACGATAAGATAAATATCGATATCGCTCGCAGAGCAGTTCATGGAAAAAGATTTTGAGTAAAATTTAATGACTGAGCTGATGGTAAATAAGGTCAAAGTTGCTTTAAAGAAAGATGCTATCCCCTGTCTTAAACCTTATAATGAAATCGAACACTTAAAATTGGAGCAAGAAAATGAATTTAAGGTTTGATTAGTATGATCAAATGCCAAAATCATCACACGCAGAAGTTAAACATAAAACATTATATATTTTTCATTAATTCCAGTTTGAAAATATTAGACAACTATTTTTTTATTTATTATCAAAAAGAACAAAATAATTTACATTTTAAATATTGCCTTAGGGTTTATGGTTGTTTTTTTTAATTAAATACTTTATATATTAATGTTTAAAAAATAAGGTTCCAATGAAAATGACTAATAAATAATTTATTTCAAAATGTTCTTCTGAAAAAAAGATTTTTTAAAAAACATGAATTATAAATGCCCTTAATAATAGTCTTATTACTTTTTAAAATTAAATCTTAAATTTTAATTAACAATACCTACAACTCTTTTAGACAAAAATAAAATTTTAAATTATAAACTGATATTCCTACATTTTTCAGCATGTTTATTTATTTTTATAGATAAATGATTTACATGATTCACAGTAAAGATAAATGTGCTTAAATAATACATGTAGTATATTTAATAAAATAATCAAATATTGTTATTTTCTACATTTACCAGTGAAAACCAAGAAAATTCATTATTACAAACAAGCACCATACAAAATCAAGTTCATGAATAAAATAAAAAAATTATAATAAGAAATGCCTTTTATTGAAAAATAAGAAGTTACAACATATGAAACATCAAAATATTACAATTGCTAAATTAAAATTAAGATAAAAAGTTGCAGAAAAAAGATTAATAAATAAACAATCACTTTTTGGAGGATAATTCATTAAGACCATAGGAAAAAACTGAAAAAAAACATTTTTTGATGGTCAGGTAATATATTAATCTTAATGATTTGTGTCTTGTCTCTTAAAAAATACTGAAAATGATTTTTTATGCAAATTTAATCAATATTTAGATACAACGATTGGTTCATAACAAGAAAAGTAAATGGAAAACAGAAGATTTGATAAGTGCTCTAGCAATTAAGACTGTATCAAATAAATATTATATCGGTAGAAAGGTGGATCATAATACTGTTCCTATTGATTAAACAGGTGGTGGCCTTACAGTATAACAGAGGGACATCAGGAGTTCCAACTAGTTTCGCCATTTATTCCC
>JAHWFO010020196.1:413528-442892 GCA_023313115.1 Rhysida immarginata
CCCCCCCCCCCCCCCCCCCCCCCCCCCCCCCCCCCCCCCCCCCCAAAAATCATGAAATTCGTGTGATGTAATTTATGGATGGCCCCTTTAATGTAATGAACATAAGAAACTGACAACTTCTTTTAGTTATACAATTAAACAAACATCACGAGTAAAAGCTTTCATTTTCTTTATAAACATACAAAAATTGTGAATACACTTTCGCAAAAGATATGTTAAATTAACTTTTTATTTAATAATATCTAAAGGCCGGTTCCCATAGCTCCGATTTTAAGTGCGATCATGCGATAATCGCACTTGACTGAGTCGAGCCTATGGAAACCGATTTTCTTATGCCCGATTTCTAGCTCCGATTCGTATGCCCGACTAAAATCGCGACTACAAATCGTCAGTCGCAGTAGTTTGAACCGTACAAACTTTTCTAAGTGCGATCCCGCGATTTCGGTCACGTGGATCACTGTATTGGATCGATCTATTTGGAACTGTGAAGAGAGCCCATCTGTGAATGCTTATATGGCGATGAAAATGTGATTTTCGTAACTCGCAAAATGTTATTAATCAATGAATGTTGAGGAAGTCATATAATTTATATAAAAGAATTGTTTTTATACATAAAAAAATTATCGAAATGAGCAAAATTTATTTACCCATAATCGATCAGACATTATTCAGAATTACAAATTTAAAATCCAATTAACCAAAAAGAGACATTGAGATAGTATTGGTTATAAATATTAGTAAAATATAATATCAGTTGAAGTTTGTAAACGCATTATTTTACGCATTATTAAAAGTTTGTAAACGGGTCAATATTCTAATTTTTAAGAAATAACAAAATTGATATTCTATACAAAATATTAAAATATTTATAAAATGTCTAGAAAATTTGGATTCGATCAGAAACCAATACAAATATTTTCGAAATATATAATTAAATGTGTAAATATTTAGTTATTTTAAAAAATTCCACCTCACAAGGGTTTTTGTATTAGGACGAAAGTTAAGTTAGTTTATTGGAATTAAAAAAACAACCCTTTTATTGTAAAGAGGACTTTTTTTAAATAACTAACTATATACAGTGCAATACAACATGAGTAAAACAATGAATCTAAAATGTGTAACTAAAATCTTTATTTAAATTGCATCAAAATGTTTTTATCAAAAATAAATTCATAATAAATCTAAATGATATAGTAAGCTAGAGGAACACACCAGCGTATAAAAATTTATAATTATTTCATGACTGTAATTCCACGATTTTCAATTTTGATAATTTTGATAAAAAAATTGATGCAATTTGAAAATTAAATTTTTAATTACACATTTTAAGGATTAATTTGTTATATAATTTGAAAATATTTTTAATTTGAATTCTTTTCTTGATTCCATAGAAGATTCTATTTTAAATATTTTATTTTATAAAAAATTGTTATCTATTTTGTTTTTTGTTTGTTTTTTTTTTTGCCATGTAGAATATTGAATTTTATACTTGTGAACTTTTATAATTATTCATTTTGGGTGACCTTTTTAATTATCTCAACAAGGTATAATATATAAAATAAAACATTAGAAAAGCTTAATTCTTTTTTGTGAAATAAATGAATTTTTAAATTTATCAGCGCCAAAGCCAGCTAGTCAGGGACTTTGTCAGCTCTGTTCCAGCTCTCTCGTTAGCCACGTGCTCCAGCAAAGGAAGGGGGGGGGATTCATGGAATCGTCGGTGTGATTTCCCATGCTCTTGCCTTTGTATGTTGAGGAATATCAAATATATTATCACAAATGAATATATATCTATTCCCCTCTTTATTATTTGATAATTTTTAAGGGGTATACGGCTTTTTTAAAGCTGTATACAACGTAAGAAAACACGCTCGCCAACGTATCGATAAACTAGACGCCATGTTTATTCTCTCTCGACAAGAAGCTCTCGCTCCAATCCGTGCATGCGCAGTGTTAGATCGTGATTGCAAATCGCGCCTATGGGAACTGGCACAGGGTGCCGATAATCGAGTACGACTCGCGTCGCGCTTATCAAATCGGGCTTCTCAATCGCAGTCGTAGTCGTAGTCGTAGCGACCAGTCGGAGCTTAAGAAACGGGTCAGTTTGAAAGTTTTAATAGATAAGCAAACATGTCTTAAATGTTTTTATTTTCATTGTATACATGAAACAAATTCATATATAGGCTTAAAATTAACTTCTTTATTTATTGAAATTAAAATGAAGAACCAAAAATAAATTTAATAATGAAATATATTCGAGAAGCGCCTATTTCCCAATGCTATTCCTATGCTAAGCGAACCCACGATTCCACCAAGCAAGTTACTCAAGCATTTAATTAGAAGAACATCTATTTTTTCCTCCGTAGAAAAAATTTTTTCTTGATACCGATAGATTACGTGTCATTCATTTCAAGCTTCCATGTGATCTTGGCGGTTTCCGTTAATTACAGACTGAGAAATAATTAAAGATATAGAAAAAATCGTAGCATGCTCTATAGAAACGCAGGTTAAACAGCAGGCAGATTACACCCATCCGTCGGATGCGCCACCGTCTGTTCACTATCATCGCTTAGCATGGGGAAACAGCGAAGTTGTCCATTCTGTGTTATTCTGTGGTGTGGGGGTGCTTTTCATTGTATGGATTGGGTGCAACCGTTTCTGTGGACGGACATCTAAACGCAAAGCGTTACCAAGACATTCTGGACAACGCAGCACTCCCATCTCTCTGGCAGCACTTTGGCAATGGCCCTTTTATGTTTCAGCACGATAACGCACCTTGCCATAAAGCTAGGGTGTAAGCACATGGTTTGATGAAAAGGGGGTTTGAGAACTTGACTGGCCTGCCAAGAGCCACGATCTGATCCCCATCGAACATCTGTGGGACTTGTTGGAACGCCCGAAATCCGCCACCGAACTGTCCAAGACACTTATTGCAGAATGGCGAAAATTACCTGTCGAAACGAATCAAAAACTTGTAGACAGTATGCCCAGAGAGTAGAAGCCGTGATAGCAGCAAAAGTTGGACCATCAAGATACTAAAATATGTATACTTTTGAGTGTCTCTATTAAAATGATGGTGTCCCATGACTTTTGATAGGGTAGTGTAAAATGGTAACTTTTACAAACCCTGGAAAAAATTTTCGTATCTCATTGACCACCTGTTCAATGTTCTGAAAATATATTTATTTTCGATAGATAAAGAAGATTTATATCGAGTTTAAGCTAATACATTATTATGTAAGATGTCCGCTATTACTAACAAGTGGAATTATTATCAAATGTGTCAAACATTACCCACACAGGACAGGTTGTTAGAAAAAAAATATTTGTATCACTGCAGGGTTGGAAAAAAATATTCGTATTTACATATAGAATATGCAGTTCATTACTTAATAATATTTGGTAGCTCTGCCGTGAGCTTGTATTTGTCGCGGGACAGATGCTATAAGTTTCTGATAGGTAATGGAATCAATTTTGGGCCAGCTTTGGATGATCGCCGCTTCAAGTTCCTCTTTGTTAGTGGGTTTCTTTTCATTAACCTTATTTTTTCAAATAATACCACCGATTCTCGATCGGGTGAGTTTGGAGTCCAGTTCATCACTTCAGTGTTTCTTTTGTTCAAATAGTTGGTGACGGACCCAGCTGTATGGCATGATGCATTGCCATGCTGATAGATGGGATCTGCATCTCTCTATTGGATCTTCGATGGTAGGGATTAAGAAGGCATCTAGAACTGAGCAATATACAGAAGCATTCATTGTACCTTTCAAAATACATAATCGTCCTGGTCAACATGCATCCCCATATCATCAGAGACGGGGTAATTTGCTTTTGAACTGTAGACAACTGGCATGAAACTTCTCCGAGGAGAGCCTCCACACGAATTTTCCAGCATCATCCCCATATCCAATGCATATGCAGCATTCATCACTGAATACCGTTCAGTCTCTATGCTGTTTGGCCCATGTCATCTGGCCTCGGATGTGCTTCTTCGTAAAATTATAGCTTTATTGTAATGATATCTTATCTCTGAAGCCGGTTTCTTAAGGTGCAATCTGAAACATGTACAGCTGAGTTGGACCACTATGTTCATGTTCTTTGATGGCATTTTTCTCATTGCCTTGAAGAGCGACCACAATCTTCGATCATCCCTCTATAACGTTGCTTGTGAACGTTCCGGTCGAGGTTGGGTTTACACAGTTTCTCTCCTGGACCTTTTTCCATATATACATGATAGTTGTTCGAGGACAGTTCATCAATTCAGATACGTCCTTTTGGCTCTTTCCACTTTGTACCTGCTCAATAATTGCTTGTTTAAACGTCTCACTATGATGTTTTTTGTGGCACCATGTTATTTCCTTACTCAAATGAGTATTACCTATTTTTCACATTCATTGCACATGCAAATTGTCAATACTTCTGAGTACTTCATGTTATCGTAGGGGGAGAGAAACTTTTAAAACAAAGTTGCAAGAATTTGTGACGACCCCCTCCCCCCTCTAGATACAAGTTTATCAACCTAAAATAGCCAAAATCATGAGTGTCCAAAGGTGCAATAGCTTGTCAGGGTTCAGGAGTGTCCAAAGGTGCAATGTTGGCAAATAATAAGCTCAAAATTAATTAAAGGAAACCAACCTCTTTAATACTCAAAACATATCACCAAACACAAAGTGAGGAGCTCCTCGAATACCCATAAATTACATTAACATACATTTAAATAACTCAACTTACGCTACTATGCCACCAAATAATTTGGCTATTACCACCAAGTAATGCCAAATAATGAAGGAAGAGACTGGGCTATTGGTACCTTGAGCATATTTTCCCCCAACACACAATTAACCAATAAAATTTTCACTATATACTAAAAAGCAATATTCGGGAATAAAAATAAAATAAAAAACAATTTAGTCCTCCGCCGAGCCGTATGCGACAAACTGACATGGAATGTCACATACGCCCGACGGAAGATCAAAATATAATCTAACAATAAATTATATTTGGACCAGACATAATAATCAAAAGGACAACACGAACAACTCGAACGACAGGATTAAACAAAATAGCACAAGGACACAACTCAGTAACCACCATTTCACCCACCCTAATCCATACCTAGCTCACAAAACCCTAACACTTCTCCTTTATTTAAAAACTGTTTCGGTTTACCCAGCGCCCCAATGGTCCCTCACCAGTTTTTTACCCCTTTCCTTTCCTTAACTCGACTTTGCGACAGCGCAACCTCCTTTTGGTCCTTAGCATGGTCTACAGACATGGACAACATCTCTAATCTTTTCTTTGTTTTCTTCCTACAATTAGGCGCAGTTACGTTTACCATTGGTCGCTCAGTACTCTTTACCTGGGTTTTCAAACGGCCTCTTACTTCTTGAAAAATCTTACCCCCGGATCTCCACATCTTGCTTATCTCCTGTTTACAATAACCTCTTCATGTTATCATCAACTGACAACTCGTCCCAAGTATCAACTACTCGCATACCTGCTGTGTCATCCCTGACATCTACTTCATTCACCACTGGTGAGTTACCATAAACTTGGCCCCCTATCATAGGAGCTGACACAGTTTGGCTTGCCACATTGGATCCGTCCACAATAATTTCCCTTCCTGCTCCCTTATCCACCAATTTATTGTGATTTCATATCACCGGATACGTAATTCGCTTATCATTCTCAACCTTTCTAGAATCCCTGTTGCCACGCTCTAGGCCTTCTGTTTGCTTATCAGCCTTTATCTTGGGCTGAGACTTGACACTAGAAACGGGCATCAATTTCATTACAGATGCCGAAGTTTTGGACGCCTTCCCCCACGAATCAGCTACTGAGAAACCAGTCCCTTCCGTGATGGTGCCCACGCTGCACAAACGAGACACCCTAGACCCCAATCCACATTGCTCGATGGGCCACCCCTTTGGGTACTGAAGCCAATAAGCTGCTCCTTCCGCACCCATTGAATGTCCCCAAATTTTTCACCCTTCACCTGTACCCATCCATAACCATCATAGCAGCAAACCCGAAATGGACCTAACCAGCGAATACCCCCTTTTTGACCTATCCTGTCAGACCGGCAGTGTTTCCTAATCATACAAATTCCATTTTCAACTAGACTTCTTCTAGTTTCCATCGTCCACGTTCCTCCATCCACCACCCCAAGATAATAATACTGAGTTTTGAGTCTCCTCCTAGAGCAACGAAGGCCTACCATATTCTTCAGTCGCGGATGACTCAGTCTCACACACTTTGACTGTGCATACGGTCATCGCCGCTGCACACTGTAATGCAAGACCCTGCAGGACATTCATTCCTAGTATCCCGTCGTAAGAGCGGACCTCAAATGAGTGAATCATAAAATCATGTTGGCCCATACGACGCCCCTGCAGATTAACTTCCAGCGACACCCACTGGGTAATTGTCACACAGGTGTCGCCCACTCCGCGAATAGTCATATCCGCGGGGTGCCATGGGACATTTGCAATTCTTTGGCAAACTTTAGCATCTAACATAGACACTTGGGAGCCAGTGTCAATTAGCACTGACACTGGCTGCCCCTGCAACTCCACCTTCGTGACACACAGTCCACCTTCAATGCACTGCATCACCAAGGGGGTGCACGAATATGCATTACAATTATCGCTGCGGGGCTGATTATCCTGTTGCGGACAATTCCGGGCATAATGACCGATACGCCCACAGCGATAGCATCCATTATTACCACCTCCTACCTTCATATTAGAAGTGGCACTCTTGTTTGGCACCAACTCCGATCTAAGTTGGGCCATGGCTTTTGTCAATTCTGCCACATAGTTTTCCAGCCTCTTAATTGCATTACCATAGCCACAACTGGGTGATTGTCCCTTTTGCTCACAGTCCCCATTACCACGCACCCCTTTTTTAAGGAGTGGCATTTATTCCCCACCTTCCCTTTCAATTACATTCGCTGCCCCTCTGCCTCTCTTTTCATATTCTTCAAATCGCAAGGCCGCGGTCACGGCCTCCTTGAACGAGGGAGGACTGGTCGAGAGCAAAATCCTACGATGGGCGGATTTCATCACGGGTAGCTTCAAACCCGGGATGCTTGCTAATGAACTGCTCCATGGCAATTTCCAGGCGGTCTGCAAAAGCAAACACAGACTCACCTGACCGTTGCATAGCCTCGAACAGCTCCCTAGCAACATCCCCTGTGACTGGACTCCACCCAAACACCTGCTCCAAACGGGCTCGCAATTTTGCATAATCTCTAATATCGTAGAGTTTGTGGTCTGCTGCCCGTCTGGCCGCAGCTCCCTTAAGTTTGGATCTAATAGCCAAAATCTTAACCTTGGGGGTCCAGTGCGCGATCTCCGCCATATCCTCAATGCTTACTATGAAAGCGTCAATCCCCAATTCACTATCCACTAAACCCCCCCCCCCCTCTTTAAATCACACACGGAGATGCCAAATGTTCCCCCCCCCCCCTCTAGATACAAGTTTATCAACCTAAAATAGACAAAATCATGAGAGGTGGGCTTGTCAGGGTTCGGGAGTGTCCAAAGGTGCAATGTTAGCAAATAATTAGCTCAAAATTAATTAAATGAAACCAACCTCTTTAATACTCAAAACATATGACCAAACACAAAGTGAGGAGCTCCTCGAATACCCATAAATTACATTAACGTACATTTAAATAACTCAATTTACGCTACTATGCCACCAAATAATTTGGCTATTACCACCAAATAATTTGGCTATTTCCACCAAGTAATACCAAATAAAGAAGGAGGAGACTGGGCTATTGGTACCTTGAGCAGATTACTTTACGTAGTGGAGACAGCTGCAAACCTAATGGGCGAATGGTGCCACCCGCTAGAAGCCAGTTTAACGTTCAAGAAGACGTTATGTGGTTCCTTTAAGACACTTATACATACGAGGGGGAACACTGAAACTCTCTGGGGTGACACGCATTGACCGCGGTTCGCACTAACGCTCAATTGGTATCCTGCACGCAGGCCTCGGCGTGAGCCTTTTAGAGCGCCGGCGATAATGCAAGGAACCCCACACCACGGAACGGTCTACATAGCTCAATGGCCCTTAACAGTCCCACCTGTAGCAACTCGAGAAACCAAGTACATCCCTCTTTATAAGAACCTCAAAATAAACTTATTGTACTCTTAATATTCACTAAGGAAATAACTACATTCATTCTTCTCTTGATATAGCCACTTAAATACGAGAGTCATTTTACAAAGTCATCTTAAAGACACCCTCTCTAGCGCTTAAAGTGACAGTTCCACAGGCCCAGCACTGGTGAGAAAATAGTTCCCAGATTCAAAGGTCACCACACTACACATGAATTGTCAACTGTCGATTCTCCTCACGCCGCGTCAAAGAAACATAACAAAAGTACTCACCACACGATGTCTTCAAAATATATGGCTTTTTACCATCCATCTAGAAATCCGGCGGCCTAGACGTGGCAGCGTTCGATTCTCAAGTCACACCTGACGTACCTTAAGACAAACCCACGCACAAAACTAATTAACCCCAAGCAGTTCTTTTCGTCACTCTCCGCCATAAAAACTGGTCAAGTGAGCTCTAACTCAGTGTTTTTCCGGCACGTGACTCAACACAACACCCCAAAAAGAACTCTACCGTAACCAAGTTTCATATTTTAACAACAATGCTACAACTGGATGTTGACATTGTTTCATCGAAAAAAAAAAAAATCTCCGACAAAACAATGTCAGTCCAGCAAACGCGATCTCTGTTGCAGCGAACAACTCCTTACAACAGCGATCGTTTACACACAAATTACAACAATGGGGACAATGCAAAAGGCAAAGTGACATTTCCAAATAAATAATAACATTTTCAAAATAATATTTTCCCCCAACACACAATTAACCAATAAAATCTCCACTATATACTAAAATGCAATATTTGGGCATAAAAATAAAATAAAAAACAATTTAGTCCTCCGCCGAGCCATATGCGACAAACTGACATGGAATGTCACATATTGAAGGTAATACGAATATATTTTTCCAGGTACCTTTCAAACAACATGAACTGTACGGGCAATGCATGACATATATGATAATAGTTCCGCTTGTTTGTAAAAGCGGACATCTTACACAATAATGTATTATCTTCAACTTGATGTAAACCTTCTTTATCTATAGAAAATAAACATATTCAGAACATTGAACAGGTGGTCAATGATACAAAAACATTTTTCCAGGGGTTGTACAAATAAACGTTTCTTTCGAGAAAAAATTCTTTCCCACACTTCCTGTTTCACATAGTCGGGGCCTCATCAGCAGAATAATGACTACTGCACCCTGCCGGAAGTACCGCCATAATACGCATGTGCGTTAAGCACTTCTGACAAACAGGACTTACCTCTTATTTTAGATTACCTTGAAGTGGTATTGGTTATATAGGTGCCATATGGTGTCCTGAGACATACACACACCGGCCAATGAATTAGAAACCTTCGTTCAATATGGTATTGACCCTCCTTTGGCTGTAATTATAGAACATACACGGTTTGGCATGGTTCAGATAGTCTTTGGCTTTCACCCAACTGTCACGGAATATCAGGGGACCCTTGCCATACCATGACACTTCCTCCTGCAGCTTGAACTGTGTTCACAACACATGAGGGGTCCATCGCTTCATGGGGCTGCCGCCAAATTCTCTGCCGGCCATCGGTGCAAAACAATATGTAATGTGACTCGTCCGACCACATCACCTTTTTTCCAGTCATCTACTGCCCAGTCACACCGTTCTTTACACCACTGCAGGCGAACTTTCCGGTTTGTTGCTGACACCAGGGGCTTCCTCACTGGCATGCGACTTCCCATCCCTGTTCGCTTCAACTCTCGGCACATTGTTCTGGAGGAGATGGGTTGCGATGATCCTTCATTGAAGTCTGCCGTCAGTTGCTCCCTTCGAGCATGAAAATAGACCTTCAATTCTATTTTCATGCTCGAAGGTCGCTCCACAGTAGACCTTCGGTTTTGCCGCACAATCCGTCTCAGACGACGTAGGTCCCTGTCTGTGTTGATTGTTTTTGATCCACAATTCTGCCATTTCGACAACTCTTGTGGATTTCGTTTCCACGCATTGAGCACCTTGGAGACCTGACTTTTTGAGATACCGGTCAGTTATACTGTCCTGGAAATCATAGCTCCAGCTAGACGGGCTCCCACAAAAACTTCTTTTTGGAACTCAGACAGGTCTGCTTTTTCCCCGTTTTGCTCAACTTGAGCAGCTGCAGCTTGTTCCTACCAGCGTTGCCAACCATGTAATAATTATTACATTTGTGCATTATTTAGCTTGTATTTTAACAATATCCAACAATATATATTCCCATCTAAAAATCAGTAAGTTGGCAACCCTGGTTCCTACTCTATACCTGCAGCTTGGAATGAGCATGTACCTCACATGATTGCATTCATTTGCTTATCGTTTCTGAACTGTGATCCCGCTTTACATATCAGTAATTCATCACGTGTTTCTAATTCATTGGCCAGTGTGTGTATTTCACCATTCTTCTTCTAACTGCACCTGGAATTCATCAAACCACCGGCCCATCTGCTCCCAAAAGTGCTCCTAGCAGTGAAAGATCTGGTGACCTTGCAGGGTCTCAATACCAAATAGAACTTATTTAACTATGGCTGCAGTATGTAGGGAACATACCTACTGCTGTGTGCCATTTGGTATGCCTTGGAAAAATGGCAGAAAATGGAGCTGAAGTATCTCACCGACATATAGGTGGGCTATCATTGTACCTGCATAAACACCAAACAGGACCTGGAGTCATAAATAACGGCTCCAGATGTCTGACTTCTATGGCATTCCACAAGATGTGCCGAATGGCTACGACACCATAACCTAACACGTCCATCATTGCTACAGAGAGTGAACGAGAATGCAATGTGCCGCCATTCATCCAAGAATGCAATGCACCGCTATTCTTGTCTCCATTCCTCATGTTCTCTACACATCTTGCTATTCATAAAAATTCTTATTATCGACTCGATCTAGGAAAAAATTTCCATTTTTCAGTTCCTCTTGCACAAAACAATAACGGAGATCGATATGATTAGACCGGAAATGCTCACTTCCATTCTGGGTAAATTGGATAGCTGGTTCATTATCACAAAAGACTTTCGCAATCCCTCAGAGATGGAAATAGCCCTTTGCATTCTCCTAAAAATCGAGTTAGCCACAAGATCTCCTTTACTGTATCATAACTTAGTTCCCATTGTTGAAAGCATGGCACTTTTCTGTTTCGATGACTGCCAGGTTATTTAAACGCCAAAAACGAAGCCAATAAAACGACAACCACTTACTGATTTGCAATCCAAATTCGCTGCCCAATTCGAGTCCATAGAGAACTGCGAGATGTTTTTGCTGTTTGGCATTAGTCTAATGGTAGACTATTTGTGGTGGCAACATAATCCGGTCTTGCTGTCTTGCTGCAAACAGTTCCAATGCTTGATCCCTGTATTACTATTAAATTGAGACAGTAGTATAATCGAATGCAGAAGGTCTGATCTTGTTTTGCTGAGCCAAGTACATTAGGGAACCTGCTAACGAACAATAGGGTAACTGATGGGCATCTTAGCAGGCAGCAGGGTAACTGATAGTGCTGGCTTCATCTGTCAGACTATATCAGGCAGACTAGTTGAAATTCCTCACCTTTTCTACAATGACACACTGACATAGTCCAGGGCATTCAGTAAACTTATCGCTTAAAAATTACCTTTAATAATAACTACCTTGTATATACCAGGCAGTTACGAGGTGCTACCCAAAATATCCAAGAATTGGAATATTCCACCCAAACCAAAAACAGCACAAGGTTCTGCCACTAAATGGCTCTTGATGTACCTTTCAGCTGCTGCTCTGCCAAGTTTCATAATCGTAGGCACATTTGTGTTGCAATGTATTCTTGCGGTAATGATTTTTCTATAGAAAAATGGAAGGAAAAATTCTGCGACCTGGGTTCGAACCAGGAACCTCGGCAGTCATAGCCGACGTATCTACCAGTTGGGCTATCGCAGGCACCCGGACAGCCATGCTGTCACAATGTGTCTTAAAGACAACCAAGTTGTCAAGGTTGAAAGCCCAATGGGAGGCGGGCACCTGGCTCACAGATTGAGAATCTCTCCTATCCAAGCATCAGAAAGTTTGTGGAACTCAGATAGATTAATAATAATAATAATAATAATAATAATAATAATTATAAACTAGAGATGAACTTCCAAACATGCGGTAATGATTTTTTTCGATAGAAAAATTCTGCGACCTTGGTGCCAGGTGCCCGCCTCCCATTGGGCTTTCAACCTTACGACACCTTGTGACAGCATGGCTGTCTGGGTGTCTGCGATAGCCCAACTGGTAGAGACGTTCCTGCCAAGGTTCCTCGTTCAAACCCAGGTCGCAGAATTTTTCCTTCCATTTTTCGATAGAAAAATCATTACCGTACGTTTGGAGGTTCATCTCCAGTTTATAATTATTATTAGTGTATTGTGCTTCTGCGAATTTCTAAATTATTCAGCCTTGTCAGACTGTCAACTGGAAGTTGTACTGCAAGGTTTTGAAGAGACTGAAGGAAAATTTTGCCTAAAAGGCCTGAGTTGTAGAAGAACAAACACTGGTTGATCCACCATGACTTGCCTGTACACACCTCACTCGTTGTGAAGGAATTCCTCACAAAAAAAAAAAAATGCATGGCATTAGTCCCCCACCCTCTCTACTCTCCTGACTTAGCCCCCTTCGACTTCTACCTCTTCCCTAAATTGAGATTGGCGACATTTTGACTCCAGTGAAGATATTAAAGTGGAATCGCAACTGGTCTTGAACATTCTACAGCCTTCAGACTTCCAGGAGTACTTTCAAAAATGGAAAAATCGCTGGGATTGTTGCATACGTGGATGACAGCGGAAATTAGGGTGCAAGGTGTTTTCCACTTTTAACAAGAAAATTCTCAAAAATTTTGGATAGCAGCTTGTACTCTATTACATTGAGTGGGCAGTTTATTAGGAACACCCATGACTATGCAAATCTGTTTGCATAGCAATTACTACATGTCAGTTGGTCACGTGACAGTCGGTACCAATATAAGGCAAGAACACACTTCAAGTGCAAGTGGCTTGACTGTCACCACGGGGAAAACAAAGGATCTAAGCGACTTCGAGCGCGGGATGATAATTGGTGCCCAGCGAGGTGGACTAAGTATTGCCGAAACTGCACTTCTAGGCTTTTCAAGGGTTTACCAGGACTGGTTAAACAACCAAAAAACAACCAGCCAGAGACAAGCCTATGGTCACAAACAACTCGTCAATCCAAGGGGTGAGCATAGGATGGGAATGCTTGTTTGTACAAATAGAAACATCACAACTCATCAACTAACCGTGGAGTACACTGGACCGCAGAATAACATCTCTGAATGCACTACACGCCGTGCATTGACAAGGATGGGCTACAACAGCCGACGGCCAGTCCGAGTACCTTTGATCTCCATCCAAAACTGCAAAAAAGTCTCCAATTTGTCCGTGATCACCTACAGTGGACCGTCGACGACTGGAAGAAGATCTGCTGATCGGATGAATACCATTTTCTATTGCACCATACAGATGGCCGACACAGAATTTGGAGACAACAGCACGAAGCGATGGGCCCCTCCTTCTGGATTTCACTGTTCAGGTTCTGTAATGGTCTGGTGGAGTTTTGTAATGGTCTGGGGAATGTTTTCCTGGTTCGCTGATACCTTTTTAATGATCAGAGCTTCCTGAACATTGTTGCCGAACACGTTCATCCCTTCGCTACTGTGGTTCCCCGATTGAAAGAATACTTACAGCAGGACAATGCTCCGTGTCACAAGGCTCGTATCATCATGGAATGGTTCCAGGAGCAGGATAATGAATTCAACTTACTCCTCTGGCCACCAGAGTCCCCAGATTTGAAGTCAATCGAACATCTTCAGGATGAGCTGGAACGGATTATTCGAGGCATGGACCCACCACCATCCAATAAACATCAACTGGGAGCAGCTGTTGCATCCGCATGGACAAACGTCACAGAACAATGCTTTGTGATGTTAGGAGTGGCACAACACAGTATTAGGTGGGGGTTTCTAATAAACTGGCCACTTAGTGTATGCTGAATTAAATACTGTCTCTCTTTTCATGGACGTGCAGTCTTAATCTTATCTGTTGTACAAACTTCAATTCCATAAAAGTTGGGACAGGGTGAAAACACGTGACACAGCAAAATTATTGATACACTAATGTATTAATTCATTTTATTTCAAAAGAAGATAGTTTATTGGGTAGGTATTAAACATTTCGGAACCAATAATTTAACTAATAGTAATAAATATTAGGTTTTTGCTAACTGGGGGTTGCAACAGTGTTGGACAGTGGGCGAATTACCATTGGGTGACATCTCCCTTCCTTCTGATCACACTTTGTAGCCTTCGAGGAACAGATGATACCAATTTCTGTGCCGTTATAATGGGAATTTGTTGTCATTCCTGCTGTACGAAAGTTTTCAGCTGTTGAACCAATCCAATGGCACTCATCCAGCTCCAGACAATTATTGAAACTGGCTTCTGTACAGCAATTTGGTAACAGGCAGGATTGTCTTTTTTCCTCTTTGGTCCTCAGTACATGCTGACGATTTTCAACAACAACCACCATAAATGTAGATTCATCGGATCACAAAACACATTGGCACTGAAGGTCAGTCAATTTCAGGTGCATGCATGCCCAAGCCAGGCACCTAGGTTTCTCAGTGTGTTTATGAACATCTTTCATTTTGCATAATAGAGCCATAGCCCCCTAGATAGTAAAAGGCCCGTTCAGCCGGCTGATTTCTTGTAATCACTTTTGATATTAATGGTCACTAGGAGCGCTTCTTTTATGAACTTCTTATCATGACGTTCTAGCCGATTGTCACCCATTGATATCGTTTCATCAATTTAAAATAGTTATATGTTGTGTGCCTTTGTGCGTAGAAAGAAGTGAATATAATAAAAATAAAATTATTAAAACTTCATTCCTTGCCAGGACCAAGATAAAAACAATGAAGACATACACATTTCAGAGGTTTACAGAAAACTCTTAGATGAAATATCAACTCCGCCCTATAATAACAAATTATTTAACTGAACTTTTTCCCAATAATTATTTTATTACTTATATTTAACTCTTTGCTTCCATTGCTTATGATTAATTTTATTATTTTCTTCCTTGCTTTTCTAGCTGTGTGTTCAAATTTATCCCTGCACATAAAATTATTAACATTTTATGCTGGGTTCATTGCTCGCATGTTGCTTATAAAACTCCGGAATGTCCTGATACTTCTACCTGCCTTATTGTTCCCACAAGCACTTCACCTCTCATTTCGTTAATTGCAGCTCAAGACCGTGGTGGACTTTGCTACCCTTCCCCACAATTTAATTAATTTAATTTCGGCTCTCTATAACTTTTTAGTTGCTTTTTGTCAAGATCATGAAAATATTAAAAACATTAAAAAAATTAATATCCCTGCTTCTCCCTTGTCTAAATAAAATTTGATCCCACTCTGAATTTTCCCAACGCACAAAACAAATTGATGTTTTGTATGTTGGGAACATAATTATGATGTTTATAAAAAAATATGTATGCAAGAAAAAATGGTGGAATATTAATGTTTATAGAAGCTTGATAAGAAAGATTGATGCTTATAAAGGTTTTACTCAGAACAGGTGCTCTGAGACTAAAGAAAACATGAGGCAGGCCTCCCGAATGTATAAAAAAGAATGTCGTAATGCCAAAAGAAGTTTTTATATGATTAATTGTAATAATGTTAAATCCCTTTGGAATTTTGTTACAAATGGGATACGAAATAATAATAACTGTCTTGATGAGTCTTTAAAAAATGATTTTTTATTATGGTGTACTAATCCTTTTGATATCCTTGTCTCTCAAAATGTTATTGATTATGAATCGCAAAATGTGTCCGTGATGGGTAGTACTGGGTATATTGATAGCTATGATGTTGTTTATGAGTTTAAAAAGATATCTTCATGTTCAAATACTCCTGACAATATTTGGATTATAATGTTATTAAACATCTTATTACATGGTTAGCACCTAGGATTGCTGAACTATGTAATGATATTATAAAGACTCGTATATATCCTGACTTGTGGAAAAGTGGTTTTCTCACCCCTATTTATAAGAGTGATGATCCACATGATTTTAAAAATTTTCGACCTGTTGTAAAAACCACTATCATATCAAAAATAGTTGATGTTTGTGTTTTTAAGAATTTGCAGGAGCATATACGTAAAGTACTTCCAATGAATCAATGGGGTTATGCCCTGTTTAAGATTCAACAATGGTACGACGACAGAAAGATGAAGTTTAACGTTAATAAAACGGGTAAATTAGTAATTAGCAATGATAACGGTCAACTTGATCAGATGTGCATTCTTGGTTTAATAATGGATAGTAGATTAACGTTTATTAAACATGTACAGAAATTGGTGAAGAATCTAAGAAAAAAGGTTTTTATTATTAAGAGATTGCCTAATATACTGACTAAAAAGGAGATGCGTCTCATTTTTAACAATTTGGTTTATTCTGCCCTGAATTATTGTACTGTGATTTGGTCGAGTACTTCTATTAAAATTTTATATTCCCTTCCCTTAATTTTTAATCATTTACTTGTGACGTATGAGGATCCTTGCTATTTGTCCGCCATTAATAGCAACCCCCCCTTTACGTCTCTCATCCCAACTCGCATCATCCGGAGTTGTACCCTACCAGTTATCGTATAGTGACTTGATAAAGAAAAAATAAAACTAGAATACTTGTGCCCGCAATAACTTTATAACCCCTCAATAGATAAATTAAATAAACCCCCTTTATCGCATCTCGGTTAAAATTAAGGAAACTAGAGACATGGAAGATTTAAAAAAAAAAAGGAGAACGTTTTATTTGATAACATTAGCATAAATTAATTAATAGAAATGGAGTCTACGTAGACTAATCTTAATTAAATAAGTAAACCTTGGAGTGGCATAAAGAAAAAAAAACAAAATATGGCGCACATCTTAAGAAATCATAAGACATTTAATGAAACATCGGAAAA
This sequence comes from Rhysida immarginata, assembly GCA_023313115.1. Lineage (NCBI taxonomy): Eukaryota > Metazoa > Arthropoda > Chilopoda > Scolopendromorpha > Scolopendridae > Rhysida > Rhysida immarginata. The sequence continues at coordinate 430,674 of JAHWFO010020196.1, forward strand.
TCCCTACCCTCATAAGCTTAATCCCCAGTTATGCATAACTTTAAATACTTCGACGAAATTCTATTCGACACTTATACTGCAGTTCTAAGTCGTATTTCCACTTAGCTGTATACATTCTTAGAGTTCCGTCCAACATCATGCTAAGCCGCCGACACACACCCCGGCCTCCAAGGGACTCGTGTTCCCCACCGCTGCCGTCGTTGTCCGCTTCTCTTTGCTTGGTCCGCCTGGCTTCCAATTCGCTACGCCGCTTGTGCCCCACGACGTGCCCACGAACTGCCCCGCCAGCGCGGCCTCCCGCCGATTCACCTCTAGCCGTCCAACAGCCGGTGGTTTCCACTTGCCGCCTCGAAAACCGCAGATGCCATCTCCGCCGTCACATGATATCTCACAGGCTCCATTTCCTCGTGATTGCTGTGGTAATTTTCCCGTAGCCGTCTTACGCCTTCCGAATTATATATCGTATCTGTCAGGCCTCCACGCCGAAGCAAGCCGTGTCTCGGCTGCCCGGCGCGGAGCCGAACGCTAGCACGCTACCTCCTGCTACGCAGTCACATGGTCGGTCGATACACACGTCTTGTCGTCGTCAGCTGTGTCGATTCTCTCTCTTTTTTTTTCTTTTACTTTTTTTCCCAAAAGCGTTTTGCTTTTTGTAAAGTCCCGCAGAAAACACAAAAATAAATCATAATCAAGCCAATCGGTGTTTCAGGTGCTCGCTCCCACACCCGCTCCCTTAATCCCTATGACTAATCACCACCTCCCCCCTTTTCTTATCGGTAAAAATTTTTTCCCGCCAAAACTAACAAAGACAAAGGGCTAGGAACGAGGCCTAAAACACCGACTGTCCAAAGCAAAAAGAAAAAAAAAATATTAAAGTATACAGAATTTTACATAAGAAAGTATCAGAAAGAAATCACATTATCTTTTACATAGTTTTCAAATAAATATTATAGGTTAATCTTCCATGTCGCCGTTTCAGTAATTGGTAAAATTAGAAAAAAAACAACACATGCTTGGAAACTTATTCCAAGCATGTCGTGACATATTCTAATATGTCACATACTTAGGCTTGCTTTTAAAATTGACAAATACCAACTTATTACGAATGTATGCAATAAATATAATATCTTGACGTTTGAAAATTTTATTAAATATAAACACTTAATTGAACTTGCAGCATTGGTCCGCGATCCAAGCCATCCATTTCATGGTTTAAGGGCACACTTTACGTGTGGCCCTGAATATAGATCTGTACGCAAGTTTAAATTTGTTTTAAATTTAGATGTATCTTCGAATCAAAGCAAGACTTTTCCCTTTAAATTTATGTTAGAGTGGAATAAGATCCCATATAATATTGTCAAGACTATTTTTGATTGCTCACTTTTGAGTTGCAAAGGTTACTGTAAACATTTTAACTCTAAAATTAAAGATTATGTCATGAGACTACAAATTAGTGAAGGGTATCGTCTTTAATGTTACTTTTTATATCTTCTTGTTATCTTTGTTTTCTTTTATGATTTTCTATGTTTTATTTTGTGTTTGTACTGTTTTCTACTTTTTGTGGGCAAAGTAACAATAAATAAATAAATAAAATTTATTTTTTTGTTGCTAAACCGAATGTTATGAATATTTTGTGAAATATTTCTAATGTCAAAAATGATCCTTTAGAAGTCAAGAGATTTATAAAGAAACCTCTATCAAGGAAAATTATAAAATTGTAATGATTATGATAATTTTGTAATAAAATTATAAAATTATGATGTAAAGAAATAAAAATTATTGGATTCAAAAATGAAATAAAAATACTTTAAAATTCAAAAGAACTGATTTATTCTAATTTGGCTTGTAACTATGAAATATTATATGGTTCTATCCATTAAAAAAATTATGTTAGTTCGTTTTACATAAATTAACTGTATAAATAACTATTTTCTCTTGATTCTAATAAGCAGCTATACTAAATGAGGTTCATGTTGTCAGCCCCCTCTAACGTCAAACAGTTGCAAAACCGATTACACTGATTCCTACTGTTCTCTAGCCAAGTGAACGGGCCTTTTACTATCTAGGGGGCTATGATAGAGCTTCAACTTATATTTTGTGATGTAGCGGCGAATGGTATTCAATGTTTTTGATAGAATCCTCGAGCCCATTACACAATTTCTATCACTGTTGAATGTCTATTTTCAATGCAGTGACGTGTGAAAACTCGAAGATCACGAGCAATCAGAATTGGTCTTTGTCCTTGGCCTTTACGAATGGTGGTATTTCCGCTTGTCCTGTACCTATTAATAATATTATGAACTGTAGATGATGGAAGACCAAGATTCCTGGCTATTTCACGCTGAGATACATTGCTTCTAAATTGTTGGATTATTCTATTGCGTATATCCTGACCCACTGTCTTGCCTCGACCCATGTTGTGTAAATGACTAGCTGCACATTGCAGCTTGCATTTAAAGAGGGAAAATTATGATGTAATGTTCTCCAGAAATTTTGAGAATATTCATGTCACTTCTATGGCTTCTGGTGCGGTCTTTTCCTTCCGTCCCAACTATTATGGTGCATGTTGCCAATAGCAATTTCAGTAAAAAATTATATACGGCCAAAAAAAAGAACAGCATTTATAAACTGTACATATTTGACTTCAGTCACTTCAAACGCATGTATTATTTTTAGTTTTGCTAATATATATTTAGTCAATCATGTATTATTTGCATTTTTCATATTGTCTGAACTTTTATGGAAATGGGTATTGTAAATAACACAGCCCTTATAGGTTATTAATTAAAAAAATAAGAACTTCATTTAATAAAAAGAAATAGAAATGAAAATAAATAATAAAAAAATTGAATAAAAGTCACCCAGTGGAGAAATACAAAGTTCAAGTGGACGAAACACAGATGGAACAAGGTCTTGTGGAGCTTATGTAGATGAAACACAGGTGAAAAGAAGATCTTGTGAAGAAATGTTACACGAAACACAGGAAGAAATACAGTTTCATCTACAAGACCTTCTTTGCACCTGTGTTTCATCTACATAAGCTCCACAAGACCTTGTTTCATCTGTGTTTCGTCCGGGTCTACGACAATTGGGTGAACGACAATTGGGTGGACGCGACAATTGGGTGGACGCGACAATTGGGTGAACGTCAAGTCGGTGGACGCGACAATTGGGTGAACGACGATTCGGTGGACGACGATTCGGTGGACGACGATTTGGTGAACGACAATTGGGTGGACGACGATTTGGTGAACGACAATTGGGTAAACACGACAGTTGGGTGGACGTGACAATTGGGTGGACGCGACAATTGGGTGGACGCGACAATTGGGTGGATGTCAATTGGGTGGACGCGACAATTCGGTGAACGTCAATTGGGTGGATGACAATTCGGTGGAAATGCAAATTCGATCGAGATTTTTAAATCACCGAAGAATTTTAGATATTTAACTTGTTGTTTATCTATAATTGACACATCTTTATTGCAATTACAAAACAATCTGCTTCATTCATTTTAGTTCGAAATCACTTTATATTGAGGAATCTTATTTATTATTTATTAGTTTACAGATAAACGAGATTATTTTTTTATTAAATGATTTTGTAAAAAGTGTAACATTTTCTATTTTTTCTCATTGCTCAGAGTTCCATTATTCAATTAAAAATATTTTAGCTCTTGAATTATTTCTTACGCTCATTCAAAGGGGCCAATACCAATAATAGGCAGCTGAATGTGTAACATGGCATTAATTAGGCCGTTGCGTTTGTATAGATGGGTACGAATCACTATCTGAGTTTGTACATAGGAGGAGGATCGTGACGACACGACACAGAGTGCTATGACATAGTGTTTTTAATGAGGTTCTATCCACGGACACAGCCTACATGATTAGAGATGAGGTAAAAAAAAACGGATGCGTTTTACCTCATCCGTGGTCCCATCTTTCATAATTTTATAAAAGAATAACTATAGAAAAAAAAAGACCAATCCTTGATATTGATAACGAATACTATCGAAATTTTTTTTTAAATTTATTTTCATGCATTCAAAATTGCACCTACAATCTCTAATCCTAAAAGCAGAAATAGGTGTAGGGTCCATGCAATCCGAATCCTTTTTTTATTAGTGGGTGAGGTGTAGGGTCCATGCAAGTTGATAAAAGCGGAAAAGACCGATTTCCCTTTCAATGCATCAAAAACGGAATAAACTCTAGATAAGCAAACAAACCCATAAATATTCTTTTTTAGGTTAGGAAACTCACTGCAGAAATTAATTTAATATGTTCAGTAAATAGTAATGAGAGAAAAAAATTAACATACTCATCAAAATTTTTTCGTATCACGTTTAGATCCAGATACTCATGATGCTCAAGTAAGAACTCACCTTCAAGAATTATTACCATCAGATAGTCTTATTAAGTGTCACAGGCTTAAGACCAGATTTAATACCCATTCTTCATTTTTTATGACTGTTAATAAAAATGCTTCCGAACGGGTGTTGAATCCAAGTAGTTGGCCTGCTGGCACGTTAGTTAGCCACTTCTTTGGCAAGCTGCATCCTGATCAGATTTACGGTACGGAGGATACCCAACCCCAGGTACATAATCAGAATTAATATTTTATATCAAAATGTCAGAGGACTGAGAACTAAAATTTCTCTAACTTTTAAATTTATTTCGCTCAATCCAAATTATATTTATTCTCTTACTGAGACTTGGCTCAATTAGTCTTTTACCGATTACATGCTTTTTAATGATTCATTCTCTGTGTATAGAGCCGATCGTAATACGACTGCTAGAAGAGGAGGCGTATTAATAGCTGTTCCTACGTCGATATCGTCGGAAAGGATTGATTTTAAATCCTCAATAACTTCGATTGACGTTGTGGGGGTTAAACTAACTTTCAAGTCTAGAATGAATAAAATTAATGCTGTTAATAATTTACATATTTGATCAATATATATCCCACCTGTTACTTCGAATAGGTTTTATCAACAATTTTTGGATGAACTAGCTGATTATGTCATCACATTAAATTACCCTGGCATTTTCACTGGTGATTTTAATTTCACCGACTCAGACTTTAAATGGAATTGTAATAATATCAATATCACCAGGCGAAGAGCTACTTCTTTGTGGGCAGAACATGTAGGTGTACAAAGTTATAATACAATCCTGAATTTTAGAGGCGATACACTTGATAAGGTTCTCGCTTCCGAACCTGTGTTAGTTAGACGAAATTATCCGCCTCTGGTGATTGAAGACCAATTTCATCCTGCCTTGAACATCATTAGTCGTGTCCCATTATTGGATTGGACTCCTTCAAGAACAATCCCTCGTCGAGATTTTAAGAGGGCAAACTTCTCTCAGAAGTATGATGAGCTTTTATCTACTGACTGGTCTGTGTTTGACCCGATTCAGTCTGTTGACCACCTTTGGAGCTGTATCGTCGATCGTATCTCCTCTGTTCTGGACAATAATGTTCCAGAATGTAAGCAAAATGTATTTAGAACGAATAGATATAGGTTTCCGATCTGGATCTCTAAGACAACAGTGCAATTATGGGTCCAGAAACAGCGTTGTCATAGTAGATACAAACGATCGAAATTGCCTGCGAACTATGAAACCTTTAAAATGGCTCGAAAGGAATTTAAATATGCCTTTAATAATAATTTTGCCGAGTTTCATGAGTCGCCCTTAATGTACTGGCTTCCACCTTCTAGAATGTTACTAAGAAGCTGTTGGAGAATAATTCTTCCAGTAAGCATTGGTCAAATAATTGTTCAGCGGAAGATATGGTTTTGCACTTTGAGAAAATCATGAGTAACGATACGGATCCTCCTGCTTTGGACTTTAGTTCGTCTTCTTATTTATTGGAATCGAATTCATGGGAAATTAAGACTACCAGAAATTTCTCCTACCGACATTTTAAAAATCTCTTCGAAAATGTCAGCTTCCAGACTCGAACACTCTAATGGTTTTCCTGATTATGTGTTTAAGGGCTGCTTGCCCGCGATACTCTATCCCGTACATAAACTCTGTAATTTATCTTATAATACCGGTGTTTATCCTAGAGAGTGGAAGCAGGTAAATATAATCCCAGTGCCTAAAACGGCAAGGCCATCTTCATCTTCGGATTTTAGGCCTATTACCATTGTTCCATTCCCGGCAAAAATTATGGAGACGTATGTTGCTACACATTTGTCGTCATACATAGAGCCCTACTTGCTGCAAGAACAGCATGGTTTTCGGAAGCATCGATCAACTTCCACTAATCTCGCCTGCTTTCTTTATTACTTGGTTTCCAATACTGATCAAAGAAATCAGGTTGATGTGCTCTATTTTGATTTTAGCAAAGCTTTCAATAGTATTAATTTTAAATTGCTGCTACGGAAACTTGGTAGAGTAGGCCTGAGCGACAATCTTCTTAACTGGTTTACCTCTTTACTTGTCGACAGGTGTTTTGTGATTAAAGATTTAAATAACATCAGAGTTAGAAGAAGAATAAGGAGTGGGGTTCCCCAGGGGTCTCCACTCGACCCGGTTCTCTTTAATCTTTTTATTGTGGATATTGTTGATTATATTAAAAGTACCCGGGTGAACTTCCTACTTTACACCGACAACCTGAAACTATTTTCTGCCATTCACAGTTGGGAAGACTGTCATATTCTCTCTGAGACGGCGGTTTCAGTCCATCAATGGGCTAGTGACAACAGACTTACTTTGAATGTTTCTAAAACTTTTTGCCTAACCTATTCTAGGAAGGTGGTCAATTTTATATATGACTATAACTAGCTACATAATAAAATTCAGCGATGTTATAGAATCAAAGATTTGGGAGTTGTGTTCAATTCTAAACTGACTTTTACTGACCACCTGAAACAACTGTTGACCGAAATTAGTAAACGCCTCGGCATTATGAAATGTCCTACGAACTTCTTTAAAAAGGAAAAGACTTTTTTATTATTGTATAAAACAATTACTCTGCCCAAAATCCTTTATGCCGTTTGGATCTGGTTTTCTGGGAATTCTCAGTTATTTGAGTATCTCCAATCCAAACTCTTGTCCTTTAGTTCTTTTGTTAGTCGAGCTCTACATCTTACTGACAAAACCTCCCTCACACCTACTTTTAATCTTTTACCTGTTATTAATAGTGCACTTTTGAATACCTTAAGAAAGATAATTGATGGGCAGCTAATTTCTCCGCATACCCTGGAATTTGATTGGTTTCCATGTTCCCAGTGGTAATAGGCATAATCAGTCTCTTGTTTTTCTCGGAAAATGGCAGACGAAAGTTTCGACTCTTGAGCCAGCTTTTAAATTAATTCACGTGTATAATAATAACTATAAGTCAATTGATATATTTTGCTGACAATAGCAGACTTTTCCTGCCGTTTTAACTTTTGATTTATTTTCTAATCTCCTTATTTGTTTTTTTTTACTTTATTGTTTAATTATTTAACTTCTGTATTTTTTTTTTCCATTTTTTAATTACTCGATAGTTTTAGTTTATTTATATGTTGTTCATTAACCCCGTTTTTGGGCTTTGGCCTGTTTGGGGGACAACGCGGGGTTTTTCCCTCCAGTCGTTCTGCCGGTCGGACTTTTCCCTCTTGTTGTTACAATTATTATTAATTATTATTAAAATAACCATAATTTAATAATTCTACTAAAGCTGACATCAAATGTGAATATCAATTTTAAAACAAAACGTTTTATTTTTTTTATACAACTATTTGATCCATTTTAGATCTAAATTAGATCTACATTTTTCAAATTTCTATACAATTATATAGATCTAAATTTTTTAAGATATCTCAAAATTTTCTTGTTTATAGAAATTTTCAAAAAATAAAATTACTTATTGACAAAACAAGCCAAAATTTAAGTCATAAAGAATAAAACAAAACGATGATAATAAATAAAGAAACCAATGTCATAATGATGTTATCAGAAAATATGTCGTCTTAAATGACAAAAAAGAATAATTATCATTGGAAAAGAAAACAAATTAAAATTATGATAAAAATCGCTTATTTAAATAGTTAAAAATGATTTTGAATTGTTTCTAATGTCTCGATTTTAAAAACTGGGCAGGAATTACGAAAAGGTCTTTTTTTTTTTTTTTTTTTCCCCCTCCAATATCTTATAAAAATTCACGACTTGGAAATCAATATAACGAAAAACCTTAGAATGAGTAATGATTAAAGTATTAAATAAACACACCATACAATAGTACATTAAGTTTCGAATATATAGTTTGTTCCCGAATAACGTGTACAAACTTGGGGGGACAGGTTCCTTATACCAAAACAAGAAAAAAAGTTCATATAAAAATGGGTCCTAATTTGAACAATAACTAAGATATGAACAGAAATTAAAATGGGATCACCAAGATCAACAAGTTAACAACTCAGGTTCTATCACTGTGTTTACATGCACACTTTCGATCCGGATCGAAAAACCAGTTTCAAGTCAATCCTGAAAAAGTGGCATGTAAACAGGCTTCAACCGGGGCCATCGTGACCTTTTTTTTTTCTTTACCGGGCCCGATACAAGAGTTAATGATGTCACACACGAGATCTGATTAGCGCACAAAACAGATATGACAAGCGCGTTTTATGTCCAATTTTAGCTTTATAATTCAACATTTTTTGACGTAATGCCTGAAAAAATCTTACAATATATGAATTAATTCTTTGACGTCGGAATATATCAGAAAATTATGTAAAAAATTTTTTTTTTAAAATCACAGTGTTTATTTACATATGATAAGAATTATATCAGTAATTCTAAAAATCAGAAAAAAAAAATTGTATCTCACATAATACTTTATTTAGAATACTTTGTAGATAAATGGTGTCTTAAATTCTTATGTCAATATTTTTCCAGATTTAAAAGTGGAGGAAAAAAAAAGGAGAATGTTTACAGAATGCAAATACATTTTATTTGGAAAAAAATTATGCTTGAAACATATTTTTTTTTTTTTTACTTAAAATGTAGACCAATAAAAATGTTTAACATATTTACAATTCAAGTTTAAACTTTGGGAGAAGTATTTATTCAATAATAAAAATTTTTTTCTCCAGTAATATTAAATTTAATTTTAAAATTTGAAATAATCCCAATACTAAAAGTAACATAAAAAATAATAAATTTAAAACATTTTTAACTTGATTATTTTTTATGTTATTTTTAGTGTTGGGGTTATTTCAAATTTTAAAATTAAATTTGATGTTACTGGAGGGAAAAAAAATTATTATTGAATAAATACTTCTCCCAATTTTTAAAATTGAAATGTAAATATGTTAAACATATTTATTAGTCTACATTTTAAGTAAAAAAATATATTAAACTGTTTTATGCAGATTTTTTTTTCTAAATAAAATGTATTTATGCATTCTGTCAACATTCTTCTTTTTTTTCCTCCACTTTTAAATCTAGAAAAATATTGACATAAGAATTTAAGACACTATTTATCTACAAAGTGTTCCTAAATAAAGTATTATGAGAGATACATTTTTTTTTCTATACTGTATAGTCGGCTAATTGTTAGAATCACTGATATAATTTTTTTCATATGTAATTAAACACTTTGATTTTAAAAAAATATTTTTTTTTTTTCATAATTCTTTGATATATTCAACGTCAAAGAATTAATTCATATATTATAAGATATTTTTCAGGCATTACGTCAAAAATTGTTTAATTATAAAGCTAAAATTGCACTTAATAACACACTTGTTATATATGCTCTGTGCGCTAATCAGATCTCGTGTGTGACGTCACGGATTAGATCCTTTACTGGAATCGGGCTCGGTAAGGAAAAAAAAAGATCACGATGGCCCTGCTTCAACACCCCGATCCGGATCGAGTTCAATCCAGTCAAAAGAGGTGGTTTGAAAACAGGGAAGCATGCCTCAGGAAAGAGGTCAAGCCGAGGTCGATCCAATAATGTGCATATACACTACGTTTACATGCACGTTTCGATCCGGATCGACTCGAGTTAATCCAAAATTGCCTCGTGTATACATGCATCTAACTCGATCCGGATCGAGTCCGATAAGATGCCCTGTGGGTAAAGCTCTAGATTGGGAAAGTACGCCAGACTTTGTCATCTGCTACAGAATCCGCCATTGTTGGCTCAGTCGGCCTTATCACTTGAATTACGCTTCCTCTAAAATACGGCTGAAATGCAATTTTTAAAAATTTTCTCATTATTATCGTCTGGAAATATAATTGACAATAATTTTTTATCAAATTATAATTATCAAATTACATATTATATTTATATCTGAAATTTCAATTTAGCAAGTTCTATTTTATTAAATTATAATTTCATAATTATTTATAATTATTATAATTGTAATTTTATAATTTTTATTATTTAATACAATTAAAATAAACTATTAAATTGAAGTTTTTGATGTAAATCTAAAAATTAATTTGATAAAATCTATTAAAATTATGTTTTGATAAGAACGCATAAAATTATATTTTGATAAAAATAAGTATAAAAAACTTAAACATGCAGATGCATTTTAAAAGTTTTTAAGGATTATTATATTGAGGTAAATAAATCAAAAACTTGATATATAAATAACATTATTAATAAACTCAACCTTATTATTTATATATAGAAAATTTTAATTGAAATCAAAATTTAAAGAAAAAATCAATAATTACAAAATTTATTGATTGTCAATTATATTTCCAGACGATAATAATGAGAAAATTTTTAAAAATTGCATTTCAGCTGTATTTTAGAGGAAGCGTAATTCAAGTGACAAGGCCGACTGAGCCAACAATGGCGGATTCTGTAGCAGATGACAAAGTCTGGCGTACTTTCCTAATCTAGAGCTTTACCCACAGGGCATCTTATCGGACTCGATCCGGATCGAGTTAGATGCATGTAAACGCGAGGCAATTTTGGATTAACTCGAGTCGATCCGGATCGAAACGTGCATGTAAACGTTGTGTACAGCATCCAGGAAGGTGAAATTTGGAGGGATAATAAGGTTAATACATGTGTGTATAGCATTAAAATTTGACCGAATTCCACAAGTAGTTTCCGAGTTAGACATTCAAAATCATAGTTAGTAATAAACATGTGAGCATGTGTTACGATGTTGAATGCGTAACTCGGAAACTATTTGTGGAATTCGACCATATTTTAACGGTATACACAGTGGTATGTACCCTAGTATTCCCTCAAATTTTACCATCCTAGATGTTATAGAATCTGAGTTGTTAACTTGCTGGTGGTGTCATTTATATTTCTGTTCATATCTCAGTTATTGTTCAAATTAGGACCCATGTTTATATGATTTTTTTTATTGTTTTGGTATAAGGAACCTGTCCCCCAAATTTGTACACGTTATTCGAGAACACCCTGCATAAGCTAGGCAATCGAAGACAGTGATCCCTTATGACATCGATGGTTTAAAAAATTTCTAATAAGTAATATTTTTTGTAAAAATCTTATAAAATTTACATACAATCACTTTTAAAAAATAAAACAAATTTCAATTGAAAATAATTATTACATTTGGGCTTTCTGACATAATAGAAAATCATATAGAGCACTGTTGTTTCGATTCTTCATTCAGGAACAAAGTTAGATTAATAACGAGGGTAGGACAACCCCCCCCTCCCCCCACGGAAATGATGAAAAAATCTCAGCTACAGAAACCCAGACCACGGAAGGTAAATGGAGGACAAAACCTCCAAATGAAACTTTAACTTTTTATCAGTTTTAGGTCATGTTTATCGAATTATCCGAAGTTACTGAAATCTTTTTCTTATATAAGGGGTGGGGGGGGTCTTAAAAATGTTTTCTAAGATTAATTTACTGAATTAATTATTTTATTTTAGTTATTTATTCTTATTACGATATCTCGATAAAAATGATATAAAACTGGAGGTTTTATTAGAGGGCTATTTCCTTCTTTCTCCTTGTTTGTGGAGGATATGGCTGGGATGGGAGAAAATGGTCGTAACAGATCCAGGACAAAATCTTCACTCCCGCCCCATTGCAGTTTACCAAGAAAAAAATATGTAAAAAAAAAAAAAAAAAAAAATAGACACAAAAACTATTTAAAGTTTTCTGTATGATTAAAAAAAATTAAACATTACTATCGATTTGGGGCGAATAAAATAAAACAGAATCTAACTAGATTTTTTATGAAAATTAATTTCTTATAAATCAACCAATTAATCG
>JAHWFO010020197.1:0-15817 GCA_023313115.1 Rhysida immarginata
TCACAGAAGACTACGCGGTAGTAGCTATAGATTCGTCGTTCGGTGAGATTGATGCGACGGGTCGCGGTGGCTGCCTGAGCTCCGCAGCAGCTGTCGTCGGGATCTTAGCTTTTTAATTACTACAAACTATTATATCCTTAAACTTTTAGAGTATTGTGCTTTAGCGCTATTTAAGTAGTATTGTTAAGGATTATTAGAATATTCAGATTAATATAAAGTTTTTAAGTATACTTACTTGACGTTATAGAGACTGAATTTCTTTATATAGGCTATAGATAGTCTTGTTGACGCCCGCGATGGGGGACCCTCCCCCCACGCGCGGCCCTCGGTCCTCCTCGGAAGGGAGAACGGGAGGGAAAAGCAAACTTGTTGATGACTGTTCTTTACCAGACAAAAGAGTAAAAAATTCGGCTCCTTATCCAAACTCGGTTGAGGATGAGTTAGAAAGTTTTTCTGACTCCTCTCTTATTAAATATATACTGGAGCAACCATCTATTTCGGCTAAAATTAAAAAGAACATAAAGAAAAGATTGGGGAAAAAATTTCCCACAGATAAAAAAGAAAAAGATAAAAAAGAAAAATCGAAGAACAAAGTTTCTGAACCCCTGCTGTCGTCGTCATCATCAACATTAGCTCTGAATAGTTTACAAATGGATCTTGACCTTACTGGGAGCAGTCCTTCTGTTAATGAATCCGCCCCTACTATGTCAAATATTTCAAGTAATGCAAAATCAAATTTATCCCAAGCGAGGCAAATTCTTGAGAGAAAGATTGAGCAAGCTGCTCGACCTTGGCTCCTGGTTTCCGTGGCCCGTACAGAAGTGTTAGATTCAGCTTCTGTAGAAGCGAACTCTGATAAAGCTCCTAATACACAATCAAATGATATATCTCCTGGTTTATTTCGTCGCACTTTATCATCGTTGATTGGTTTTTCGCCGATAGTAACAAAATTAAGATCCGGAAAGTTTCTGGTAAAATTTGAGTCAAAAAACAAAGCAAAATCTTGCCTGAGATTCACAAATATTGGTGTATTTCAGTTGTCTTATGAAATACCTAACTTCTTGACTTCATCAGTGGGCTTCATATATGGTATCGAAGAACTGTAACATTAGAAGAGCTGCAAGTAAGTGCAGATGTTGGAAATATAATTACAGGCATAAGGCAATTTGCCCCTCCTTATGAAGGTGCTCTTTTCGATAAACTTTTGATATACTTTGACGTTCCAACTCCCCCCTGAAAGAATAAAATTTGAAAATGAGTCTTTTCCAGTTTCAAGACCTCCTCCTAGACCAATGCAGTGCTTTCTTTGTCATAAATTAGGGCATTCAAGTCAGCGGTGTACTAGTAAGCAATTATGTTCGAAATGTCTATCACCAGAACATTTAAGAGCTGTGTGTACATCTGCCCAATTTATATGCACAAACTGTAATGGAAATCATTCCTCTTATTATAAAGGCTGTGACCGTTTTAAATATGAGTCTCTGATTAGAAGTAAAATAGTTTCGTTATACATCTCGTATTATGAAGCAAAACATCTTACTGATATGGAATTAGGAGCGTCGATTCCTATGCACCAATCCTATGCTTCCGCGACTTTGGTGAAAACTCCTATGACTGGTGCTGCGCAAAATTCTCAAGGCAATTCTCAAGGCACTTCTCAATCATATCAACTTGCAAAAAATCCTTTATCCAATATCAACAACATCCATGAAAATTCGGTAAAAATAGCATGTACTACTTGTGGGAGGGAAGAGTTGTCTCCAATTTTTTCTTACCATTCCCCGATAAGACAGTCGTCAGGTTTTGATGCTTTTCTTGCTTCAAACACTGAGTGGCCCGAGTCTCCTTCTTTTGCTGCTCCAGTGTCAACAGTGGATACGGGTAACGGGTTGATAGAGCAAAAAGGTACATTATCTCAAAACAAAGAATCTTTTCAACAGGCTGATCATCTCTCGATAGTAGGCACTGATGCAGGCATTCTAAAAGCTGAAGAGTTAGGGGGTCATTGTTTAAAGTTGTTTATAACGTCACTTTTAGAAGTTACAAAAAACCAGTACGAGCCAAAGAGTATCGAAGATACCCTCTCGCTAATGAAATCGCGTATGTCACATACGCCTTCCTTGCTGGTGGATACTACTAGCTGGTGGAAAGGTTTTCCTCCGCCCTGGATCTAAATGTCACAACTTAATAAAAATAACCTTAGTATCCTTCATTGGAACGTTAGGGGTTTGATGGCAAATTGGGAGGATGCTGTTCTTTTACAAAGGAAATCAAATATTATGTCTTTGTGTGAAACTTTTCTAATTGATAATACTGTAGTTAATTTTCCTAAATCAAGAGTTTATGTAAATAATAGAGAAAGTCATGGTGGCAGTAATTTAGTAGTAGTAAAATCGGGTATTCCTCATTTTATAAATTATTTGGGCCATAATGATGGTGTCGCAATTATTGAATTAGTCACTTTTTTTCAGGAAGTCTGGTTACACATTTACTGTATTTACATTCCAGGGTATTTAACAAAAGGTAAGTGGGTGAGTCTTGTTAGTTCGTTTTCCCCGCCCTACATTATAATCGGTGACTTCAATGCTAAAAGTCCTGCTTGGGGGTGTTTAAACTATAATTTAAATGGTCGCTATTTGGAAGAGCTGCAACTGAAGTATAATTTCAATATTTTGTATACTTCAGAGCATACTTATTCGCCGCCCAGGCTGGACTGGTCCTCTTCAAATTTAGATTTAGTTCTGGTGTCATCGGTTTGTCCCTTTCTAACTTATTTAGAAACTACTCCAGGGGACTATGGAAGTGATCACCTTCCGATTAGCTTGCTGATCTCTGTTGGGGGTCATCATAATCCTTTGGTTAAATCCACCCTTGGAGATGGAAATGCTTGTTTTTCGAAATCGAAAGTTGTTCCCCCCTGAGGACCCACTTTTTGGGCCATCGCGGAACCGTGATATAATGGATCTTCTTATAGCCTATCAGGCTAAGTTACATCAGCAATCTTCAGAGAAGAAATCTTTGCCCCCAAGGCCAGTATGGTGGTGTCAGGAGTGCGAAGAAGCTATAGAACAGAGAAATAAAGCAAAAAGGATTTTTAAGAAATGCAGATGTCTGGAGTGCTGGGTAAAATCAAAAAGGATGAAGGCTGTATTTAAAAAGACATTAAAGAAGCATAGAAGGAATTTCTGGAAAGCGCTCATACAGAGAAATGAGCCGGGAAATATTTGGAAGATCTTGAAAATTTTTCAAAAACGCCTCCCTTCTTCAGTTCCGTTGATTGATGATGGTAAAGGCTCCTTTATGGATCCTAAAGCCTCCGCTGAAGCTATTCTACATTACGTTGTGGACTCCTCCTTTCCGAAAATTCAGACATGGCCAAAACATTTTCTGGCAGACTTTGAGTCGTCATCTGCCATCACTCAATGGGAGTTACCCTTTACTATCCCTGCTTTATTAGCAGCTATCAGGAAAAAGCGAACTGCGCCGGGTCCTGATGGACTTTTAAATCCCACTATTGGGAAACTTAGTTTGCACCAGCTTAATTGTTTGTTGGTTGCCTTCAACTCTTCCTGGGAGACAGGAATTATACCAGGTAAATGGAAAAGATGTCTGATTCATCCGGTTCTTAAGCCAAATAAGCCACCCTCGTTGTCATCTAGTTACAGACCAATAGCTTTGACATCATGTATGATCAAAGTTTTGGAACGTTTAGTGAATAACAGATTACAACATTACCTGGAATCCAATCAGTTACTTTTGGAGTTTTGTCTAGGTTTTCGGAAGGGACAAAATCACATTTTTTCTGTCATTCGTTTAGTGGACGATATTCTTCTTGCAAAAGAGAAAAATGAATGTATTGGAATTGTTTTTTTGGACATAAATAAGACCTTTGATTCAGTATCTCATGAAATACTCTCGAATAAATTAATTGATATACGAGTTCCAAAGAGACTGGGAACTTGGATAAACGCTTTTCTTAAGAATGGTCTGCAGCGACTCGTACTAGAAACATTCCTGTAAGTGGACCATTGATGTGTGAGAAAGCTTTAGACTTCGCAAGGAAGCTTGGCCATCACAACTTTCAAGCCAGCAGTGGTTGGCTCCATCGTTTCAAAAGACGTTTCGACATCACTTCCAATCTAATTTGCGGAGAAGAAAACAGTGTCCCTAGCAATTCAGTAACCACATGGCCTGAAAAAATGAAGCCTGTTTTTGAACAGTACAGTCCTGCTGATGTATTCAATGCAGATGAAACGGGATTGTTCTACCAGTTGCTGCCTCATCGCACTCTAACTGTGAAAGGAGAAACATGCAAAGGCGGGAAAAATTCGAAGGTGAGACTTACTGCGCTGTTTTGCGTAAACAGCACAGGTACTGAAAAGCTAAAGCCGTTGATTATTGGAAAATCTGGAAAACCCAGATGTTTCAAGAAGATAAAATTCTTGCCGTGTGATTATCAAGCCAACAGAAAAGCATGGATGATGCATGACTTATTCAACAGCTGGTTAGAAAAACTGGATAGAAAAATGAAACAACAGGATCGTAGCATTTTACTTTTAGTGGACAATTGCTCAGCACACATAGCAGCTTCAGTACGTCATCCAAATGTACGTTTGGAATTCTTCCCACCTAACTGTACTCCAGTGCTGCAGCCTCTAGATCTTGGCATCATCCGTTCTGTAAAGGCGCAGTACAGGAAACAGCTGCTTAGAAAAATTATCTTGAATCTGGAGTCGTCATCTGAGAAGAAAGTGGATGTCAAGCAAGCCATAGATATGATTTCTATTGCATGGGATTCTGTCAAGATTTCAACAATCCAAAAATGTTGGTTTAAATCTGGTATAACTGCTGGTTGCGAAGTGGAAGTTTGTGATGATCACGATGATGATGATGATGATATTGGAGAACTCTGGTCATCTGTGACAAAATTAAGTGGACCTTCAAATGAAGTTCGTTTTGAAGATTTTGTGGCTGCAGATCCATCCACTCTGACATCCACTCTGAGTGCTACTGCGTATGTCGATCTGCTTCAGGACCACCTGCACCCCTTCATGAACTGTTTTTACCTTGCGGGCAACGGCATCTTCCAGCAAGCTAATGCGTCTCCACACACAGCCCTTGTAAAAGGGCAGTGGCTGGAGGTACATGCTACCAACTTTATGAGAATGACTTGGCCTCCACGTTCCCCAGATTGCAATCCCATTCAACATTTGTGGGACGTCATCGAACGACCTGTCAAGTTGTCACCAACACAACTGGTAAATGCAGCATCATTATAGAGTGCAGTGGAGCCGGCATGACTTGCAGTGTATAATATGCTCACTCAGTGTATAAATTATCAAAACAAATGAAAAAAATAAAGATTTAAACACAGCATACAGAACCAGTGAATCTGCAATAACATATTCAGATGCAATGAAGATAGTGGAAACAAATATGAAAAAGGTAGAATCTACAAATTAAAATACAAAGGATAAGCAGACACGGAATATTTTATAATTTTAAAATACCTGAAAATCTTAATTTTAAAACATCTCCATTTTTATTTTATATTATATAAACATCTCTTCTTGTAGTCATCATTACTTTTAAACTATTAGAAAGGCAAAAGATCAACAAAACAATCGTCAATCATATTATTAAGTAGCGGAATAATGGAGCTCTATTCTTCCGCTGCTTATTGGTTTCACAGAGCCCGTCTGTCCCTTTTATAATTTCTGCATTTTTGGAGGAAAAAGATTGAAATTTGGCATGTAGCTTACTATCGTCAGGTACCACTTCACTATTTAGTTTGGTGTTGATTGCCCCACTGGGTTTGCGGTTTCGGGGGTGGGAGTTAGAGTGGACATTATACGAGTGTCAGTCAAATGAAAACCGGAAATATTTTTTTACAGCTCCTTTATTACAGAATTGGAACAAGTACACAAATTTTCAATGTAGTCCCCCTGATTTTCGATGCATCTCTGCCACCGAGTCGGGAGGGCATGGATTTCGTTTCAACTACGTGTCGGTCGCGAACTTGTGGCCACCTAAGGAGTCCTTTAGCAAGCCATAGATGAGGAAGTCGGAAGGCACGAGGTCGGGAGAGTAAGGAGGATGGGGGAGGGGGCACTCCATACGCAAGTCCTGGATAGTCACCATGGCCGTACGTGCCGTTTGAGGTCGTGCATTGTCATGCTGGATGAGAACGCCTGTTGAGAACAGTCCACGATGAGAACACCTGCTTGGTGCCTGTAGCAGGTTTCAGAATGTCATGCACTAATTCACAATGGGTGGTACTGGTCACAGTCTTGCCCTTATCCATGTAGTGTTCCACTATGAGACAATTGTGGTCTCAGGACAAGGTCAGAATAACCTTTCCTATGGAAGGCTGGCTGTGGCACTTTTTGGTGATGTCGAATGCTGCAATTCTCTACTGGAGCGCTTGGATTGTGGTTAGTAATGATGGACCAAGGACTTGTCACCCGTCACAATCCGCTCCAAAAAGGTGTCACCTTCAGGTTCATAGTGGCGCAGCAGCTCTGCCAAGCATCGACTAGCCTCTCTTTCATTTCGGGCATCAGTCGATGAGGGACCATCGTGCGGCCACTTTCCGGTATTTCAGTTTCTTCATGGACAATATACTGAGCACAGCCATAACCAACCTGTAATCCTGTTGCAAGGTCATCAGCGGTGACCTGTCTATCCTGCAGAATCATCTCCTCTGCCGCAGCAATCTCCTCGACGGTCATAAGATGATGTGCCTAGCCTGGCCTTGGCGTGTCTGCCAGACTTGTTGTGCCGCTGCTGAATTTCTTACACAATCCATACACCTGAGTCTGTGACACACATGCAGCACCATACTGTGCCAACATGCGTCGATGGGTTTCTACTGGTTTCGTGCCTACACTGTGTAGGAAACGGATCACTGCACATTGCTCTTCTTTGGTGCATTCCAACAGAGGAGTCGCCATATTGGAAACGCCCGTATGGCACCGCTGGGTCATGTGGAGGCTCGAGAACAATGCCAATTGATGGTGGGCAGTCCACGCCTATGTGTACTGGGTCTGATCGCAATGGGAGTGGTTTTCGATTTTTTACAGTGGTTTTCTGATTTTCATTTGACTCGATCTCATATTTAGGTATGTAGATGAAAATTTTTAGAACTTTTAAGTGTGCTGCAAGATTAAAAACTTTGAGAAAAACTGCCTACGTGGTCAACTAGGTATGGTACCGAGCTGGAAATGAAGTTCCCTGGGTTCGGATCCAGACACAGATTTTCATAGTTGTATGAAATTTCAGATTCCGAGATGATCTTAATACAGGCATTCGAACTGTTATGAAGTTATTAAATATATTGCATTTGCATTTGAAAATTCCACTGTTTTCATATTTGGTTCCATTAACTTTAAAACATATAAATAAGTTATTGCAAGTATTACTGATTATGTTATATGTTATAATTTAAATTCTCAAATCATTTTGTTAATTGATGATATATGGGCCTCTGTAAATAAATGTAGCCTAAATTTTCTGTAGTTTTTAATTTTTGATGGGAATGTGGTTATTTTCAATTAAACTTCTCTGATTTTAATTAACCATTACATTATATTCAATTTCTCGAACGAAATCTTTGATTAATTTTAACACCTCTTTTTGATCGTCATGTAAAACCATAATTTTTTACACATAAAGTAATATCAAAAGGTTTCTGCATTTTGGGAAACAAATGATTGGATAACCTAACCTAACCGAGTCTAACCTAACCTACCTAACCAAAACAAATGGAACCTAACGAAAACGGACAAAACCTAACTGAACCGAACCTAACCTACCCTAACCGAAACATATGGAACCTAATCAAAACACACAAAACCTAACGGAACCGAACCTAACCTAACCGAAATATATGGAAACTAACCAAAACAGACCAAACCTAACCGAACTTAACCTGACCAAACATAACCTAACCAAACCATAACTAAACCTTTCTCACCTAAACAAACTTTATCACCAAACATCTGAAATCCCAAAAACACTCTTTCAATATTATGTTAATGGAGCTCCAAATTATCCTTTACATGATGCCCAAATAAGAGAGCAGTGAAAAATAATAAAGAGTTTGTCTGAATAAATGGATATAATCCAAAAACAGTTGATAATAATATGAGAAAATTAATAAAGATTAAGCAAATTTCCATCAAAACTTGGGCTGCATTTACATATCCATATATATATATACACCCACTCATCAAAGTCATGAGACAACCCTCCAATCAGGTTCCCTGTCCGTAATGACACAGATCCCGCTGCTTCCATTCTCGATATCACACAATCATTGTAAGCAAATCAACCTGAAGAAATGGCAGCACGCCGAGAGCTATCCGCATTTGAACGGGGGATGATAGTTGGTGACAGACAGATGGGTGCCTCAATGTCAGATGTAGCCAACACCCTGCAATTTTCCCACACAACCGTTGCAATGGTCTATCGAGAGTGAACCCAATGAGGGGTTACAACCCATGTCAGACAGCAGATGGGCCGCCCACGCATTATTAATGCCAGAGGTGTTTGCCGGATCAGCCGGCTTGGAAACACTGACCAAAGGGCGACAGCAGGCCAAATCACCACCCGGTACAACCAGGGACGTCCCACAACTGTGTTTGTGACGACAATTCGGCGAACTTTGGCAGCTGCAGGCTTTGGGAGCAGGAGGCCACGACGGGTGCCACTCGTGACAGCTGCACATTATCAGCAATGCCTTGCCTGGACCAACCAACATCAACATTGGACCGCTGAGGACTGGAGAAGGGTTGCCTGGTCTGACGAGTCACGAAGCCATGGATCCTGCTTGTCAGGTGGGGACTACACAGGCAGGTGGAGGCTTCATACTGGTCTAGGGTGTTTTCTCCTGACATGCAATGGGTCCATTGGTGCATTTGACATCCACTCTGAGTGCTACTTCCTACGTCAATCTGTTTGAGGACCAGCTGCACCCCTTCATGAACTGTTTTTTACCCCACAGGCAACAGCATCTTCTAGCAAGATAATGTGCATCCATACACAGCCCTTGTGACATAGCAGTGGCTACAGGAACGCGCTACCAACTTTATGAGAATGATTTGGCCTCCACGTTCTGCCTGATTGCAATCCCATTGAACATTTGTGGGACATCAGCAAATGATCTGTCAGATTGTCACCAACACAACTGGTAAATGCAGCATCGTTATAGAGTCCAGTGGAGGCAGCATGACTTGCAGTGCCTGTAGATGTATTCTGGGAACTGGTAGACTCTCTTCCATGACGCATTGCCAACGTTATCCAGGCTAGATGGGGCCCAACATATTATTAGGCAGGTCTGCCATGAGTGAGTGTGTACAAGTATATAAATTATCAAAACAAATGAAAAAAATAAAAATTTACACACAGCTTACAGAACCAGTGAATCTGCAACAATAACATATTCAGATGCAATGAAGGTAGTGGAAACAAATATGAAAAGAGTAGAATTCACAAATTAAAATACAAAGGATAACCAGACACGGAATATTTTATAATTTTAAAATACCTGAATCTCCATTTTATATTTTATAAACATCTCTTCTTGTAGTCATCATTAAACTATTAGAAAGGCAAGAGATCACCAAAACAATCATCAATCATATTATTAAGTAGCGGTATAATGGAGCTCTATTCTTCCGCTACTTATTGGTTTCACAGTGCCTGTCTGTCCCTTTTATAATTTCTGCACTCTTTGAGGCAGAAGATTGAAATTTGGTGTACAGCTTACTATGGTCATATACCACTTCACTATTTAGTTTGGTTTTGATTATCCACTGGGTTTGCAGTTTCGGGGGTGGGAGTTAGAGGGGACCAAAAGTTCTACATTGTACGAGGGTCAGTCAAATGAAAACAAGAAATATTTTTTTTATTACAGAGTTGGAACAAGAACACTATTTTTCAATATAGTCCCTGTGCTTTTCGATGCATTTCTGCCACCGAGTCGGTAGGGCATGGAAACTTTGGGGAAAAAAAACTTTTGGCTGTGCATGCAGCACTCACACTCATACACTGCCTGTTTCAACTACGTGTCGGTCGCGAACTTGTGGCCACCTAAGGATTCCTTTAGTAAGCCAAAGATGAGGAAGTCGGAAGGCACGAGATCAGGAGAGTAAGGAGGATGGGGGGGGGGGCACTCCAGATACAAGTCCTGGATAGTCGCCATGGTGGCACAAACCGTATGAGCTCGTGCGTTGTCATGCTGGATGAAAACGCCTGTTGAGAGGAATCCATGGCGCTTGGCGCATGTAGCAGGTTTCAGAATGTCATGCACCTTGTTCACTATGGGTGGCACTGGTCACCATCTTGCCCTTATCCCCGTAATATTCCACTATGAGACCCTTGTGGTCTCAGAACAAGGTCAGCATAACCTTTGCTGTGGAAGGCTGGCTGCGGAGCGTTTTGATGCTGTCGAGTGCCACCATTCCTTACTGGAGTGCTTGGTTTATGGTTGGTAGTGATGGACCTAGGACTCGTCTCCAGTCACAATACGCTCCAAAAAGGTGTCATCTTTAGGTTTGCAGTAGTGCAGTAGGCCTCTCCTTCATATCGGGCGTCAGCTGACGAGGGACCATCTTGTGACCACTTTCTAGTATTTCAGCTCGCCAAGGACAATATGCTGAGCAGAGCCATGACCGACCTGTAATCCTGTTGCAAGATCATCAATGGTGACCTGTCTATCCTGCAGAATCATCTCCTCTGCCACTGCAATCTCCTCGTCTATCACAATACGATGTGCCTGGCCTGGACTCGGCATGTCTGCCAAACTTGTTTTGCTGCTGCTGAATTTGTTACACCATTCGTACACACAAGTTTGCGATACACATGCAGCACCATACTGTGCCAACATGCATCGATGGATTTCTATTGGTTCCGTGCCGGAAACGGATCACTCCATGCTGCTCTTCTTTGGTGCATTACAACAGAGGAGTCACCTTATTGGAAACGCCCGTATGGCGCCACTGGGTCAATTGGAAACACGGGACCAATGCCAATTGATGGCGGGAGAGTCCATGCGCAAGAATACCGGGTCTGATCGCAGTGGGAATGATTTTCGATTTTCTACACTGGTTTTCTAGTTTTCATTTGACTCAGCCTCGCCATTATGTATGTAATGGAGTGATATTCTGTATGCAGATTCCTCTAAGCACTATCTACATTACTATAAAGTTCGGACCAAATTGTCCCAATGGAGTCGGAGTTCTGGGGGTGGCACTTACTTGGTCTTTAGAACTATGGCAATATATGTCATCTGATATATCTATTCGATCAGAAATGATGAGAAACAAAAGAAGATAGAGCTCTTTTTCATTTTCTAAATATTACATTCGAGTAAATCAATTTTTGGTAGTAATTCTGCCACACACCCTGCGCTTTAAATTTTGATTTAATAATTACAATAATGCCATCTATATGAACTATATTTTTTAAGGTATAAAAAAGCTTTTAATAATTATCTGGATATTCTTTTCGTTTAATGTATTGAATTTTTATTAATATTGCAGGGAATGAAAAAATGTAAGTAATATACTTCGCTTTAAAACTATTTATTATCAAACAATAGGGAAGGGGAAAAAAACTGATACAGCATTAACCCTTCAAGTTCCATCTAGGATTGCATTACTGGGATATTTAAATTTAATTAAAGGTTAAAATTTTACTTAAATTTAATTTTATATCAAAAGTTTATTTATTTTATTTATTTATTTACTACATTCCAATGGGAAATCCCATATATACAAATAAAACAGGAAAAAAGAAAACTTAATATAATTACATAACAGAAAAAATATTAAAAAAAGATAATAAATTATTGAAGGAGAAAGAAAAATCAAATAAAATATTTTAAAAAAATACCATCTATTAAAAAAACAAAACACAGAATATTTAAAAAATACTATCAAAGGATAAAAGAAAAATTCCTTATATCAGAGACATTACAATTAAAAAGATCAATATAATTAGATATAAAATTACCCAATCTTTGAATACGGATAATGGTAGAATTATATTCGTAATTCGTAGTACAACGAGGGATAAAAAATATTTCGATACTACGTGTAACACTGGGAATCTTAATAATAATATGACTCAGTAAAATGGGAGAATCGAATAAGCCATTCACCAATTCACAAAGAAAAATGCCATCATGCATCGTTCTTCTCTGAAGTAAAGGAATAAGACCCGAAAAAGAACTCATATTATTTGAAGACATTCTAGTTAAACCAAAACCAAATTGATAATTTAAAAAACGTATAAATCGATTCTGAACTGCTTGTAATTCAATAATTAAGCCTAGATGATAAGGGTTCCAAACAACAGAAGCATATTCAAGAATTGGTCTAACATATGTACAATAAAGAAGAATGAGGGTAGAAGGCCGATCAAAAAATTTAAAAGAACGTAGTAACAAGCCAAGAATTTTATTTGCCTTCCTGGTAATACAACTAATATGAACGTCAAAACTCAATGAACTAGTAAAATTAACACCAAGGTCCAATACCCAATCACAACGAGATAATTTGTTATCCAGTATACAATAATCAAACTTAATATAAGTGTGAGATTTATAATAAGATTTACATTTATTAGGATTTAAGATCATTCGATTCAAGTTACACCAGTTATAAACTATCTGCAAATTGTTTTGCAGCAATTCACAGTCCTGTAATGAGGAAATTGGAAAATAGAGATTCGCATCATCTGCAAAAAGCAACAGGCGTACACCAACCAAATTAACTAAATCATTAATAAATAGATTAAATAAAAATTGGACCAAGATGTGAGCCTTGAGGGAAGAGGAATATGAAGAAGCAAATCTTACTGTCAAATGACGCTGCTCAAGATAAGATTCGAACCAGGCAAGTAAGGAACCAGTAATGCCACAAAGTTTCAACTTACTCAGAAGTAGAACATGATCGACTTTATCAAATGCCTTTGTAAAGTCTAAGTAAATAACATCCATCTGTTAATGACGCTTAAAGGCCAATAATATATCCTGTTCAAGAGTGACCAAAATTGTAACAGTATTACGACCAGCCATAAATCCATGTTGATCGCAAGATATGAATCTGGTTAAATAATTGTTGATATTATTCAACAATATCTTTTCAATAACCTTGGCCAGAGCATTCTGAATTACTATGGGACGATAGTTATTAACGTCAGTTAAGGACCCTGATTTATGAATAGGGATGACATAACTCATTTTCAAAACCTATGGGCAACCCCATAATAAAAGATTAATTAATTTTGCTAAAGGATAATATAATAAAGTGGCGCAGGATTTTAAAACTTTGGGTGGTATTCCGTCCGGCCCACACCCTTTAAACTGATTTAATTTATTAAGAGCATTATATACTTCCTCAAAAGTCACCAAACAAGAAGATAATGAAAAGGAAGTAATATCTTGAATAGATTCATGATTTAAGTTAGCATTATTATTAAAATTTTGAGGATCCGATATATGTTCCTCAGATGCTGAATCCACATTGAACACCGAAGAAAAAAATTGTGCAAATAAATCAGCCATTAATTTAGGATCATCAACAGAACGATCATTATATTTCAAGACATTTTAAGTTGTTGAACTACGGCGATAATTACTAAGAAAACTCCAAAAGGATTTTGGATTAATAGACAAAGAGTCTTGAATCCGAGTTATGTACTCCTTAAAATATAACCTGGAACACTCGTGACAACGTCTACGAATGGAAACAAATTTAAGATAATCTGTTAATTTCAATGAACGCTTAAATTGTTTGTGAAGAATCTTTTTCTCTATAATAAGCTTTCTAAGTGAAGGGGGGGAACTAAGGAGGAAATTTATCACTTCTACTGATCCTTGATGGGGTGTATTTCAAAATAATATTACTAAGAGTACTAGAAAACGTAGAAAATAAATCATTAACATCTTGGCTCCAGTCCCAGCTATTCCAGTCAATCGCTGTGAGTTCTAAAAAAATCTGATCTAAGTTACAGTTTCGATAATCCATATAAGTATGGGAAATCCCATATTTACTTTCAATTCTTACAGGAAACAAAAAACAAAGTGCAGGATGGTGTACATCTATTGCAACAATAGGATCGAAATCCTCGAAGACAACAACTTTATTATTAGAAGACAAAATAAGATCAAGAACAATTCCACGTTTATTTACTATTTGATTAAGCTGACTCAGATTATAATCAGAAATCAGATTTAATATAGCAGACGATGCTGGAGATGGTGAAAAGGTATCTAAATGATTCTTTTGTTTCAATTTTTCATACTTAAAGAGGAGAAAATGCAAAAACTGACAGTTTTTTTTTGTTTTGTTTTTTTCCTTTTTACAAATTTTTACAACACAGCAGTAGTTGCTGCTTTGCAAATAAGCTCTCACTTTTCAGTAAAGCGCTTTACAGTGAAGCTCTCTCTTGACACCTTGATTAATGTACAATATTGATGAAAAACAAATTTCTTGTAAAAAATTCACTTATGACATATACAACAATATTTTCCTCACATTTCTGCAAAGATTTAAGGCATTTATTAAAGCATACTGTATTTATTCACGTGTCCTCCAAAATTCTATAGAAATAAGAATTGACCAGTTGATAAGGATGAATTTTAAGTCTTAAATTTCTCGACTTATATATGGGTTTATATGGTACTTCAATATTACAGAGGTTGAGTCAAAAGTAGTGGCCGACTCGGGAGGGGGGGTTAGAGCTTGACGAATTCTGGGCAAAGACCATTTACCACAAGGGTATATCGCAGTTTATAAGAGAACAGTGTGGGAAGAAACGTCAGTGCGAATTTGAATGCCATAGACATTATGCCACCTGTGTCAGCCAGTGTAAACATATGGTAGAAAAATTGGTAATATGTGGGCTGCTTCATTATTGGAAAAAGGGGACCCTGTGCTGCCAAAATTTGCAGGGTGGAAGATCAGGGTGTGACCAATGAATGGACACCACAAGGGTGGTTCTCCCGCTTTTCATCTGGAGACATGGGCCTGGAAGATGCGCCAAGGAGCAGAAGACCCAAAGAAGTGGATGACGCAGCCCTACGGCAACAAGTGGAAGCCAACCCAGGCAGCACCAACCGTGGACTAGCGGCGGACATCGGGACATCACAATCATGTGTGGTTCGACACCTGCACGCCATGTGAAAGGTTAACAGGAGCTGCCAAGCTGTGCCCACACTTGATGCCCACGCAAGCACAACAACGGTGAAGGTGTGTCGTCAACTGCTGTAAAAAATCGAGGTTCTGCCACATCCAGCACACAGCCCCGACCTGGCACCTTCCGACTACCATCTCTTCCGGTCCATGGCACACTTCCTGCGTGGATGGCACTTGGCCAATGTCAGTGAGGTTGAAGACGCCGTGCGTGACTTTTTCACCCAGAAACCGGAAGAGTGGTTTCACGAGGGCATCCGCCAATTGGCTGAACATTGGATGAAGACCATCAAGCATGATGGACTATACTTTGAAAATTAGCAATGAGTGGTTTCTGTCTGGTGCCCATTTAAAAGTTTGTGCGGTGATCGGCCACTACTTATGACTCAGCCTCTGTACATATCTAAATTTAATATCCAATATTGTACATAAAAAATTATCCTATCTCATTTAATAATCATCATTCTTATACATTTATACAATGAAAAATTTTCATTGTTATCTCCAACAATAATATCTATATTATCTTAAGAGCATGGTCTTTTACCAACACCGCATAGAGAGAAAGCCTGCGCACGGAAAAATCATACATTGTTACATCACCTAGGGTAGGTTGA
>JAHWFO010020198.1:6438-21953 GCA_023313115.1 Rhysida immarginata
TATCTCTCCTTGAATGCGGACGTCTCCTCCTTCGCTCTTCCTTATGACTAAGAAGGGAGTCTGTGGTCGTTGTCCCGTTTGTAGTAAAGATATCAGGAACAGGGATCAAAAAGTTAAATGTTCCGGAGTTTGTGCTAAAACTTTCCATCTACTCTGCTCGGACATTTCCACTGAAAATTACGAAGATGTGAAGAATTCTTGGAGTTGTCTGAATTGCTCAATCTCGGTAAGTGAGGAAAACACACTTCAACAGGAGGAGGGTGCCGCTGCTTCGTTACCTATTCATTCTCTTGTGGACGAGAAAGCGCCTGTTTCTTTGGATGTGCTATTTGCCTTGATTAATGAATTGGTGAGTTCCTTCCATTATTTCATGAAATTCACACGCAACATTTTAGACGAACTTTTGAAGATTTCGCGCAAAACTGAAAAAATAATTACAACATTTTCCAACTCCACCCCCCCTAAAGCTAATTGTGTCAATTCCGAACCCTCATTGAAGGCGCCTTTTGCCGAGGCTGTTAAAACAATAAATAATAATATTTTGAGTCCTGAGATTGATCTCTGTAAGAATTCAGCTTTAAATAGTATACAAGATAAGGATTTTGATATCTTAGAATCGGGTCTTCAAACTGAACCCTCCATAGAACGAAAGACTCGAGCTAATAAAAATAAAACAAAAAAGAAAATTTTGATCGGCAACTTAAAGGATAACACTAATTTTACAGCAATCTCTTCCTTACCCAGCAGTTCAGTTAATAATAATTTAAGAATTTTTATCAGTCGTTTAAGCCCCAGGACAACATCAGGGGACATAGTTAAACATTGCCACACTCATTTGTTAGAAGAGCCATCTCGTTGCGTTAAGATTAAAACAAAGTATCCTCATTATTCTTCGTTTTATCTTGAATTTCCAAATTCTGCAGAGCAACTGGTCTTTTCTAAATCAGTCTGGCCAAGCGGAACTTTCATCTCACAATTTTTTGGCAGATTGTACAGTGATCAAATAGTTTTTGAAGCAGCGGATACTGCAACTCCTAATCTGCCGACTAACGGAGGTTCTCAAACTTCTTTAAATATAGATTCACAAGATTCATCTCATTTGAGAATTTCAAATAATGAATCTTCAGCATCAAACATCTCCACGTAAATTTAAGTTGAATTTATATTATCAGAATGTTCGTGGCCTCAGAACTAAACTTACATCTTTAAACGAAGAACTAACTAATCTGGAGTATGATGCCTTCTGTATCACAGAAACATGGCTCAATGACTCTTTTCTGAACTTCTCATTAGCCCTAGATTCTTTCTCGGTCTTTCGTAAAGATCGCAGTCGACCGATTCGCGGTGGTGGAGTTCTTACTCTAGTTAGAAAAGACTTTAGAGCACAAGAAATACCAGTAGAGTGGTCGGAGGATGATATAGATTGCGTGGCCATAAAAATTGACTTTCCCTGCAGGCAACCTCACAATAATATTTTTATTTTCAATATATATATTCCTCCTCATTCACCTTTCAGTACGGTGGATGAATTCGTTCAAAAGTTATCCGACTTCTGTTCGGAGACTGATGGGAATTTTCTTTTATTGGTGATTTCAATTATCATGACTCTTCGGACTCATATGTTCCCAATCGGATACATCAACTTCGTGCTGAGCTGTTCTCAGAACTTTTCCATAGTATTGGAGTGACAAGCGAGAATAAAATTAAAAACTCTAGCGGTCAAATTTTAGATAAAGTTGCTTCAAATTTACCTCTATCCATAGCTCACGCCTCTCATCCATTGGTTAGGGAGGATAATTACCACCCTGCTTTATCTATAGAAACTATCGTGGAACTTTGCAAAAATAATTTACCTTCTCCTACATATTCATTAGATTTGACTAAAGGAGATTATTTTGGACTATACTGCTATCTTGATGGATTATCTTATACAGAAGTCAACATCCAAGAAGACGTGAATTTAGCTACTAACCAGTTAGATTCGATAGTTAAATCGGCGGTATACAAGTATGTACCCGAAAAAGTGTCCAACAATAGTAAACATAGTAAGCGTAGTTTTCCCAGTTGGTTTTCCAGACTTACAATTTCCTTATGGTTTAAGAAACAGTACATCCATAAGAAATGGAAAACTACGCATCGGCAATTGTTTTTTAATAAATTTTCAACATTGAGGTCGCAGTTTAAGACGGCGAAAAGAAAAGACTGGCATGCTTATCTACGCAATTTAGAGGATTCAGTAGCTTCAAATAACAAGTTTTTCTGGCATCATACAAATAACATCTTGAATAGAAACAAAGTTAGTAGTGCTGAGCATTTTTTAACAGACCATGACAACATTGAAAAAATTGCCTGTTTTTTTCAAGAGACCATGTCTAATTCTTCTCCTATTGAACAGAGCATCTCTTCTGCAACTTTCCTGGAAGAAAGAGCTCGAGTGATTCCTGGGAAATTGCACTTACCCTCCTTTACTCACTCAGAAATATTATCTGTTGCCTACTCTACTAAATGCCATCGTGGACTGGAGATTTCTGGCATACCTGGCTTTGTATATAAGGGATGCTTTGCTATCCTCTTAAATCCGATCACTCATATTTTTAACTTAATTTTAAAGACCGGTTTGTATCCGGAGTCATGGAAGAAAGTATACTGCGTCCCTATTCCTAAATGCGCTCGCCCTAAGGAAACCTCAGACTTCAGACCTATCTCTTTAATTTGTTTCCTAGCGAAAGTTTTTGAGTCGTTAATCGCCAAACATATATATTCTTATCTCTCACCGGTTCTTCCTGGCTGGCAGTTTGGATTCATTAAGCGTAAATCCACAATTTTAAACGTGGGCATTACTGTATCTACGATTGCCGAAACTTTGGATAATAAACAGCAATTGGATCTAGTTTTCCTTGATTTTAGTAAGGCCTTTGACAGTGTTTCGCATAACCGTCTACTACAGAAGTTGCCTTATTTAGGTTTCGCTGTTCCACTATTAAATGTAATTCGCAGCATGCTTGATAGTAGGTCAATTAGGATAAAATATAAGGATAAATCTTCCTCGGAAAAAAAAATCACCAGTGGTATTCCTCAAGGTTCCCCGCTGGGCCCTTTATTTTTTATTATTTATCTTATTGATCTGGATTATTACTTGAACTTAGAGAATGTTACCTTACTAGCCTATGCTGATGATATTAAAATATCCCGCCGTATTAATGATTTCACTGATTGTAGGATCCTTCAGGAAGAAATGGATAAGATGTCGACATGGTCTGCCCATAATGGTATGAAGTTAAACGCAGCGAAAACACTTGTACTCTCCTGTTATAGATCGAGTTCTCCGTTTTTATATAATTATAAAATCAATTCCACAGATATTATCAGAGTGCAGGAAGTGACTGACCTTGGTATCTCATATTCTTTTAAGTGCTCTTTTAAAAAACATATACGCACTCTCACCCATTGGATCTCACGCATGCGGGGTATTGTTAGAAGATTGAGCAAAATTTTACCTTCGTTTACTTTTTTTAACACTGTCTTTAACTCAATTATCTTAAGTAAATTGACATACGGTTTGGAGATTTGGTTCACTGACATGGATCATCTCTCGTTAAGACTCGAACATAAAATTTTATCCATAATTAATATTATTAATTCATTATCGCGTTCTTCATCATCTAATAATTTGATTCATTTCTCTTTAAGACTTAAAGCTGAATTTGCTACTCAGCGTTTTTTAATTAATATTCTTAGTGGTAATTTTGAGGCTCCATTTTTCTTGGAGAGCATTGGCTTATCTACCGCTAGTATTACTAACCGTTCTGGTTTAACATTATCAAATAGATTTTACAGAACAAATTTGAAATTTTGTGACTTAAGAGCCAAAATGGCTTCAAGTTTTAATAGTAACAATAAGTATGTAAATTTTTTTTAGTCGATTTAGTTTGTCCTCTTTCCTTTTTCATTTTCATATGTTCTCTTTCTCTTTTTTCTCCTCATTAACCCCGTTTTTGGGCAATTTTTTGCCTGTGGGGGTCAACCTCTGGTGCGGTAAAAAATTTAAATTTAAAAAAAATTTTTCCGTCGGCATGTTTATGAAGGAGTTATACTCTAAAACGAGTATTCCTCCTGTACTCCCGTCTGGCGATCCCTCTGTTTTGGTCCTACAGAGGCTTACCCCGAATGGGTCGAGGATGCTCTGTAGGCAACGTAATGTGGCAGACCGTATTGTGTCTGCTGATACTATCAAGGTCGGGCAGACCACCGTCCACCTGAGCTTTGCAGAACCCGGATATGTACCAGTCATTATCCGGGGTGCATCGCCGCTGATGACTGAGAAATATCTCAAGGGATACATGTCAGACTACGGTGTGGTGCATAGGATTTCGTACCCTTAGCACCCCGATTCTTCTCTTCAGAAGACGGGCGACATCGTAGTCTACATGGACTTACATACAGACATTCCAACCGAGATTGTAATGCGCGGAGATCGTGTCTCCGTGTCTTACAAGGGTCAAAGGCAGTGCTGCTGGCACTGCAAAAAGACGTCTCACGTTAGGAAAGACTGTCTCTCCTGAAGAAGTGTGACTACTGCAACAAAGTAGTCAACAAATTTCATCAGTGCCCGGAGAGGACGTTTCATCACCAGCAGCTCCATCATCGCCTAAAGGAATGTCTCCCCAGCGATCTCCGAAGATGACATCACCGGCCAAGTCACCAGAGCCGAGCAGAGCTACGACGCCTTCGCGCCCACCTCGAAGGCAGCGTACGACGCCATCTCCGCCGCCTTCGGAAACAAGGAAGGGGATGCCACCACCTCCAACGCCACTATCGGTGAAACCTAGGGAGGAGATGCCACCACCTCCAACGCCACTATCGGTGAAACCTAGGGAGGAGAAACCACATACTCCTCCCCCATCAATGGTCCAAGATGGCGCCCTCTTACCCGATCCATCAAGCGACATCTCGATGGTTGAGGAGGTGAGCTCTGCAGAAGATGATACAGACGTTTCAGGTTATTCGGAATCGATCTTTCCAGATGAAGATTTTCCAGCCCTTCCTCCGCCTGCGAAGAATTCGACTTCGCAGCCTTTACGGATCGCCTGTGCGCCTGCATCAGCTTCAGTGTCATCATCTGCTGGGAATTTAAAGTCATCAGCATCAGCACAGCGGGAGGGGCTTGCGACTGCAAAGAATCCCCGCAAGCCTAAAACCAGACGGCATCACAGATGAAAGGACGGCGTTACTGCTTCTTCCTCTACCGATAGAGACAGCCGCGAGAGCCATCATCGCAGCACTTCTTCCTCCTCGTTTCGATCTCCGAGGCGGAAGTCGAAGGAGCCTCCACCATCATCTGTGAAGCTCCAGTCTCCTTCGGATAAGTATCAAGAGCCAGCAACGTGATTCCACAATGAATGTCATCACACTGAACGTGCGTTCCCTGGGGTGCGTTCCTCCACATGCGATGGCGAGACATCGATGGAAAAAGAGGCGGAGTTTCACGTGAAACGTCATCATCGTGGTGCCTTGTTTCAAAAACCTGTTCCTCCACATCGAAGGAGTGTCGCGCGACAGGAGGGGGAGCTCTCGCGAGACCGACACTCGCAACGACGCAGAGAGAGTGCGAGTGTGCGATGCATCAATAGATTGGCTCGCGATACACAATATCGGAGTACAAACTTTTAGCGATTTTTGTCTTATTTGAATAACAAGAAATGAAACAGTTTGTTGCCTATAGAATTAAAAAAAAAGTGGGTCAGCAGATTATTTTGTTTCAAGCACAGATAAGCCTACTTATCGATGAACGCTTACTATGGTGTGGGAAAGGACGCTCGAATCCGCCATGAGACGAAGTAAATCCGTGGCCGAGTGATAGATAGAAATGTAATCATTTCATCAGTGGAAAAAAATGAGAAATAGCATATAATAAACCCATAAGAATATTTTTCCATTTTAAATTTCTTTATAATTTTTGAAAATATAGATGTTCAAATTAAAGTTTGAATTATTCTTAAATTCCCCCCTTTTTTTTTAATAAATAACAAAATTCTTTATCGTTGATCATTTTCTTCAGATATTTTTAAAGTTACACAGAGATTTATAAAAATTGATTTAGAAAAAAACACTTTTGATAATTTAGGGAAAAATCCGGAACTGATAAGGCCGTGTTATTGTAAGAAGGCATGAACGTCATCCAATTTTTTTTTTTTTCTAAAACTCAGTCAAAAAACTCAAATTCAATAATTTCACAACATTAAAGTCACTAAACCAAAGTGAATGAAAAAGTGTTCCTAATTAAAGACCAATAAATATATAGCATATTACAAAATTGCATTATTGCAAAGTTGTTTATAAAACTTATTTAACTCTGAAAGAATAAATAATTGCTGAAATTTTAATTTCAGTTTTTATTTGAAATAATTTTTATCTATTTACAAAAACCTTTCTATTGCAATTGAATTTCTATTTTTCGTCGAAATTTTAATTAAAAAATACTACACAGTATTAAAACAAATTGCCAACGGCAATGTTACATTCAACGAAAAAACACACGCTTTCCGTCTACAAGTGACTAATTTTGTTATCTGCGCAAGCGCGCAATCAGCAATCAGTCTATTTCATGGAATGACTAACCGCTCTAACGATGCAAACAACGATACTCTTGTACGATGGACTATCGAAAGTTATTTTTACCGTTCCTGTAGATTTTCTCCCTCGCGATGGTCGATGCATGTGGAGGAACGCACCCCTGGGTTCGTCTTTTAAGCAATCGGTTTTATCGAGGTTTATTGCCCTGTACAGGCCAGACATACTTGTGCTTCAAGAAGTAAAGCTTGATCTTCACAAGTATGGTACGATCTACCCGGCCTTCGCAAACAATTTCCTCGTGGACAATTTTTCATTAACTCTTCGTCACCGTTTGGGCAAGGGGTTGCAACTATTATCTTCAACCCCTCCATTCAGGTGTCGAATTAATTGTGTGATAGCGAGCGCAGGATAACATCATTAGACATTACATCTTCTAATATTAAATTCCGATTGCTTAACGTGTATGCTCCGTGTACGAGTGCAGAGAAACGAAACTTTTTCAACGATCTGCAAGGGTATTTGTGTTCATCATTTCCTGTAGTGATTGCTGGTGATTTTAATTGTCATCCAGACGCAGATAACATCTTTTCGTCTGGACATGTGCATCGCCTGTGCCAGCAAAATGCATTGTTTGATCTACGGCCTGTGAATTCTCGTGGTGATCTCAGTGGGTTCACATTTCATCAAGGACCCACTGTGGCATCGCGACTTGATCTTTTTTTTGGTCGACATTGTATTTGCTGGTGCATCTGGAACAATGGAGGTTATTCATTGTGCATTTTCAGACCATAGCGCCATTTGTTTCTTCGGCAATTGCTGCAGATCATGTCACCAATAAGAACTGGTTTCTAAACGTTTCTCTGCTCGACAATGAAGAGTACCGGGGAATGTTCGTTCAGTTTGTGGAAAAACATCTCCACAATGTGCTTCCTACGCTTGAATCGTGGTTGAACTTAAAAACTAAAATTAATTTTTTTTTTCCGAAGATTGGATTGGATGCAGCCAGACGCCGTCATCGTTACCTCCTCATGCTGCAAGAAATATTGCGAATCCTCCGTTGTTCCAACCCTAAAAAGGAGTTTCAAGCTGAAATTCAACAGGTGAAGAGTGAAATAAACGCTCTAATGATCCGGAAAGCTGCCGGCGCAGCACTCAGGGCCAAACTTACCTGGGCAGCTGACGTCAGGCACATGTCATCGGCAGCCTTCGCTGAGGAGAGGCGTCGGGCTAACAATAATCATTGTCATTGATTAATGGTGAAGAGTGAGGAAGTGGAATCTGATGCCGACATCTTATCAGCCTTTCACTCTCACTTACTTACTTACTTACTTACTTACTTTTCAAACCCGCTTATCCGTTAGGGTCGCGGGGGCAGCAGCCCTATGGAGGATCTCCAGCGATCGCGATCTTCCGCCATCAGGCGCATGTCCTCCCTGGTAATATCCAAGCGACTCGAACCCAGATTCTCCAGGTAGTCTAGCCACCTGGTTCTAGGCCGACCCCTTGGTCTCTTACCCACCGGCTTGGAAAATAACAACTGCCTAGGAAGACTAGTTTGCGGCATCCGAATCACGTGGCCATACCAGCGCAACTGAGACCTCTCAATGCGGAGAAGCAGCGGCTCAACACCTAAAGATTCCCTTATTGTATTGCTGTACACTCTATCTAGTAGGGTAACACCTGCAACACCTCTCAGAAATCTCATTTCGGCCGCTTGTACCCGCGATCGCACTCTTTCGGTCATTACCCAAGCCTCATGACCATAGGTGAGAATGGGGACAAAGATGGATTTGAAGACGGAGAGCTTAGCTTTGTTACTCAGCTCGCGTTTCGTTACCACGGATCGCCACAGTTCACGTCTGACACAGCTTGCTGCACCGATCCGAGCATCCAATTCTTTCTCCTGCCGTCCATCACTCGTGAATGCAATCCCGAGATACTTGAATTTCTCCACCTGTCTCAATGAGGCTCCACTAACATGGAGAGCGCACTGAGCAGGCTGTCTTGAAAGGACCAGAACCTCGGTTTTAGCCACACTGATCTTCATCCCAGCTTCTTCACATTTGGCTGCAAGCCGGTCTAGTGCATGCTGAAGGTTCGTGCGAGAAGACCCAAGGAGGACAAGGTCGTCAGCAAAGAGCAACCTCTCCACCAGGCAGTCGCCCACACAAACACGCTCATCGCCTCGGCTGCCCCTGTCTATCCAGTCCATAAAGATAATGAACAAGATGGGCGACAGTACGCACCCTTGGCGGAGTCCAACACCCACGGTGAACGGTCTTGACTTAATGCCATTTATCCGGACACACATCTCAGAGCTTTCGTACAGAGACATGATAGCAACCAGTAATTGCCCATCCACTCCATACTCTTGCAACACTTGCCAGAGCTTCTCCCGAGGAACCCTGTCATATGCTTTTTCGAGGTCCACAAAGCAAGCGTAGACCTCTTTTGCATACTCCCAGGATTTCTCAAAGATTTGCCTTAGAGCAAAGATGTGATCCGTCGTGCTTCGGCCAGGTCGGAAACCACACTGCTCCCCCGACAGTTTGGAGTCGACTATTTCCCGACTTCTCTTCTCCAGACACTTAGCGTATACTTTCCCAGGAATGCTGAGCAAAGAGATGCCTCGATAGTTGTTGCAATCTCTCTGGTCTCCCTTTTTGAAGATAGGGATCACAATTCCTGTCTGCCATTGCTTAGGGGCCTGTCCAGATATCCAAGCAACCTGACACACTCGAGTCAGCCACAGGATACCATCCTGATTTAAGGCCTTTAACATCTCGGACCGGATTTCATCATCACCTGCAGCTTTGCCAGTCTTCAGGGACTTAATTGCCCATCTGACTTCTGTTTCAGTGATACTACCGTGACTATTCTCCGCTCCAAGGTGCATCTCGTATGTCTCAGTTGTTGTCGTCACCGGATTAAGAAGAGATGCAAAGTATTCCTTCCACCTATGCAATACGCTCTCCTCCGTTTTCAGAAGCCTCCCATCTGAACTCTTAATAGTTTGTGATGAAAGAGACTTCTTTCCACGGAGGCGGTTCACTCTCACTTTTCATCATTTTTTAGCCATCCAATCATTCCGTCAGACGCCACGAAGCAGTGGATAGAGGCATTGAGACCTTTTTCTGTGGAATCCGATTCGTTTGTAACGCGTCCCTTCACCGAAGATGAGGTCAAGAAGTTTCTCTCGGCAGACGGCCGTCATCAGTCCATCCCGGCCTTAGACGGCATTCCATATTCCTTCTTCAATTCATCGTGGAAACTTCTTGGGCCTTTCCTGGTGCGAGTCTTTAATTCAATTATTCAAGACCCGTCTTCCATCACACCGGATTTTACTGTGGGGAAAATCATTCTACTCCCTAAATGCCCGGATCCAAAACTCGCGACCCAGTGGAGACCGATTACTTTACTCAATACGGACTACAAAATCTTCACTGGGGTGTTCCAGCAACGGCTTAAACTCATCGCCGACGAGTTTTCTGATCCGGGTCAATCCCGCTCAATTCCAACGCGCAGGATGACAGACAATCTTATAACTATTCGGTGGAAGAAGCGCAAGTTCGTCAACAATCTCTTGCAGTGTTAAGTCTCGACCAGGAAAAAGCGTTTGACAAGGTGAATCACGAATTTCTATTCCAAGTGTTTCACCAGCTTCATCTTCGGACTTTTGCTGTGATTATTTCTTCACTGTATGCATCAAAGAATAATAATTGGATCTATGATGAATTTTTTACACACGCCATACCTCAGATGTTTTCATCAATAATGTATGCATCAGCCACATCATATGTGGCGGTTAATGGTTCCACATCGTCTACTTTCGAACTCTTAAAAGGTGTCAGGCAGGGATGTCCTCTATCACCTCTCCTCTACATCTTCTATTTGGAGCCATTACTGCAATTCTTGAACCGCCACCCGGAGGTTCGGGGATATGAGTTTCCAGCTGCGTCCATCAATATCAGGACTTTAGCTTACGCCGACGACGTCGTGTTGTTTGTTTCGGACTCATATTCCCTGAGCATTTACAAGGAAACCTTCGATCACTTCATCAACCTCGTCAAGTCTAAGGGAATTGCGATTGGGAAGTGGACGGTCGACAAACTCAAGTCATTCCCAATAACATTGTGTGGTCAATCACAGTGCTTGGTTTTATATTTTCATTTCTTCCGGACATGAACTCAATCCATTGGCAGCAAGTGGTGGATAAGTGCATTGCCCGCCTTGACAGGAATTTTTGCTTTTCCACGTCAATGCTTGTCAAGGTGCGGTTTGTGCAAACTCATATAATATCACTGTTGACTGCTAAATGCCTATTCACTTTACCGTCGGCAAAAATTCTTCACAAAGGTCGCGTTGCTATTGTCAATTGTGTGTGGGGGAGTTCTGTGCACCGTCAACCAGTTCGGGCAGAGTTTCTCTTCACTCCTTTTGAAATGGGGGTGGGGGGGTTAGGCCTGCCCGAGATTCGGCGATATCTCATTGCAGCAAGGCTTGCTGCAATGATTCGTGTTTTTTTTTCCCCCACCTTTGTGGGCGCACTTTGTGTTTGTATACCTACGAGTGTTCTTTAAAGTGAATAGGATACCGTTACCTTACTTGCTGCCAATAACTACTAATGTGCGTCACCCGAATATTTACCATCTCTTTCAAGGGGACTTAGTGACTATTTTACCAGCTTTACGACAGCTAGATTACCAAGATTGGGGTCATCTGCGTTTGTCTTGGTTTTATCAGCAGTCTGACCAGGGCGAGACTACCGACATCTTTCGTCTCTGTCCAGATTATCCGTGGTCAGCCATTTTAAAGGCAATAAAAACTGTTGTTTTTGATGGAACTTTTTTCTCTATTCAATGGCGATTGCTGCACCACGGCTTTTACTCCCTCCAACGTCTTCATCTATGGAGGGTGGTCAGATCTGCTGGTTGTTTCCATAGATCTATGTAGGTCATCAGATAATTATGCTCACCTTTGCATGTTGCCATTAGACTTCTGATGACCTACCGGTGGAAAAACGAGCCTCGAAATTGAGGCGTTTATTAATGTGTAGAAGCCGATAAAAAGCTTCACGAAAAACATGTTAAGCATGTGCGCTTGAGCACCCTGCTAAGCCATTTACTTAAGGGTGTTCGCTGGAGCAAATACCATCTGCTCCAGCTCCAACAGCATGGAAGGACAGGTGTTCCGAGCTTCGCCAGCCAGCCCACTCTTCAACTAGTCAACGATGTTGGAAT
Organism: Rhysida immarginata; assembly: GCA_023313115.1. Lineage (NCBI taxonomy): Eukaryota > Metazoa > Arthropoda > Chilopoda > Scolopendromorpha > Scolopendridae > Rhysida > Rhysida immarginata. The sequence goes on from JAHWFO010020198.1 coordinate 18,252, forward strand.
GATAATGGAAAGACTAGCTACCAGGACTTAGCCGCCAGCCGTGCCATAAGCCAAATTACTCAAACTTTAATAATAATAATAGTAATACAGGGCCGTAGCCAGGACGTTATCTTGGTGGGGTCGATTTTCAAAAATTCCGGACCTTTTTTCAAAAATTCCACTGAGTCGGACCTTTTTGCATAATGGGGTGTTGGAGGCGGACCTTTTTCCAATTGTACAATTTCTTAGGCATAGCTATTCACTATTCTACACGGACAGGATATAAGCGAATCGCCATTAAGTCTGGTCGGTGTTTGGTAGTATGCTAATCTCGTATTGTTTATTATTTACAGATTCTGCGGTCGTGCTCCCAAATCCGATCGGGTCGACGCGTTCCAAAGTAACAGCGTCAGTTTTCCAGTATCAGCTTTACTATTGTGGACCTCAGTTCCCTGGTTACAACGGGGTTTCAAGCCAATCGGAAGTTGCCACGCCGGGTCAACGACCTTAGCGAAACGGCCTATACATTGACGGCAAGATAGAAGATCACGTTTGTAACAGGAAGCCCACGATTGTAAAGATTACAGTTATTCACGTAATATCCAATTGTACCTCAATTTCATGCAAAGAATTAAAATTATTCATGAAATTTAACCCTTTCCGCCTCCTTCCTTCTCTGTCCACGAATTATGTTAGCCTCTGGGAAAATAGGATCGACTCTGCTATTAGAATCCTATCTTAACACAGTTTGCGATCGTGACATCTTGCTTATAGGAATCTGCAACTCTTTGTATATGCATGAATACACCTAGACCTTTTGGTCCCCTCTAATTTTCACCCCCCAAAAATCCGACCTTAGTCTAATCAAAACCAAACTAAACAGTGAAGGTGCACATACCCATAGTAAGCTACATTCAGAATTTCAACCTTCTACCTCAAAAAAATGTAGAAATGATGAAAGGTGATTCAAATCGTGTGTAAAATAAAACCAATAAGTAGCTCCATTTTTCCGCTACTTTTTTTATTATTTATTTATTTATTTGTTGACGGGAATACCCATTTACAAAAGAAATATTAAATATAAACAAAATACAAAAAAAAAACACAGAAATAAAGATGAAAAGATAATGATACAAATTCCAAAATATTTACATTCACAGAGAATATTGTCCAAATGTATTTTTATGAAATGTTTGGATTTGCTGTGTTACCAAATAGGCTAGGTGATAACCCCCGGCGGGGCTCTGACTCTTTGTTTTTTTGATTAAATTTTGAAATATCTTAAAAATAAACACATGAAAACGCTTAAAATTAAGACAATAAAAATTCATAATGAAAATTCGAAAAAAAAATTTTTTAAACGCTCACAATGGATGGACCTCTCCAAGTATACCACTGCTAGTCTAAATAATTTCTTAGTCACGTAATCTTACTTTAGATGTACACTTGATCTTGTCGCAATTCCCTGATGTCTTGAAGCAAAACTTGGCCATTCATCACTTTGTGTAGTCTAGCGATCGCCGATTCTTCTATTTACATGCTTACCATTTGCTCAATACACCACGGAGCTAAAGGAGTGCTTCCTCTGTCGTCTTTCCACTCTTTCTCAATAGTCTGCTAACTCTCCATTATCTCCAGTTACTGATCATTTTTAAAGATTTTCAAGAAATTTTTAAGTACTAAGAACTGTCTTTTCTAAGAAAAGCCTGAATACAGGAATTCTATGCAATTTTTACAAATTGAAACTTATCTATATTGCACAAACATTGCCTTTCATTGTTGGTCATGAGCAGGCACGTAGCCAGGGAAATGGGGTGAGGGGGTCTAATTTTTTAAAACATGGACCTCATACAATGAAATAAATCGATAAAAAACAACAACAAAAATTTATTAGGACATTTTACAAATTTGATTTATTGTAACAACAAACTTTCAAACTCCATTTTTCTGAATTAGCGTTACTGCATTATCCATATCAAAACAGAAATCATAATGTATGTGCGGTAACGCTAATTCTGTTAATCTGTTTGATGACATGGTCCCATTTAGTTGTGGTTAAAGAGTTTATTTTCATTTTCACATTGTTATTTAGTTCTTTGTATTTATCATTTTGTTACCCGAGGTAACTGAACCTCTATTTCTAGCTGCCTGCAAATGTCTAATGCCACTTTCATTATCTTTTCAAACTCTTTCTCGAAATTCTTCCTGATGGAGGAATAAAATTCATGTACGTTGTTGATTTCATCATACGCACTTAAAATTTCTAAATCACTGCTTTATAATTTAAGGGTTACCCCATTTAAATGAGATAATATACAATAAACTGTTAAAAAAGTAATAATGAAATCAAAAGATGTTACAGCTGTTAATAATGAACTCGCTTCAGATTTGGATGCTGGATCCATCCCGTTAAAAAAATCTTCAGAAAAAAGAACTGTATGAAATCCAAATGCAATGTACTCGTATTCAAAACAATTAACTATGTACAAGAGGCTATTGTAAAAATGATTGTAGGCATCATGCCTTGATGACTTACAAAACTTCGGATTCAATTGAAGTAACTTGAATATCATCAGCTAATTCAATTTGCATTCTAGCTGATTTTTTAAAAATAAATTTACAATGTTTTGCAAAATTGTTCACTTGCACTTTTTCTTTTACGAACGTCATCTTGTTTTCTTCCCGGCATGTAAACTTTAGTGCGTACACTGTCTGAACACTACACAACAGTAGTCGCCCCCTTCTATTCACTCTGCTATAACTAACAATATTCCTAAAAAAAACAAACAGGAAATAGAGGTATAGTTCAGGCACAGCAAAAGAGATAGAGGCAGGAAGGTAGATACTTAACTGGTATTATCTCCGTTGGAATCGCCAAGTTTTGTGTTAGTCGCTAGAAGCGCTGCAATCGTCCAGCGATCCTGTGAACTAAAATCTGGAAACTATCTTCCCACGTTTTAAAGAACGGTTGAAACCCCCTTGGTATGAAGGATGGCTTATCTATAGACTTTGGTATGAAGGTTTTTATGCCCGAGGCTACGCCACTCGAACGCCGAAAATGAGATTGGGAACAAGTTTTTTTAAGTGTTTCCGATTTTTATTCACTGGGACATGTAAAAAAAACCTTTCATTTTGTTTTTATATCTAAAGAAATAATATGGACCATATTATACAGGGTGTTTCAAAATTATGTACAATAAATTTAGTGACATATTCTTCAGGTCAAAAGAAGACGAAAATATTCTATAGCACTTTGTCTGGAAACGATTTATTTACGCGATACAGCCAACTAAACCCGTGGCTCCAAATTACAGGAATTGTTCAAAGTGCCTGCCACCAGCTCGCACGCACGCTTCGGCTCGTTGCATGAGCGACCGTCTGATTTCATGGAAGAGTTCGTCGCCAGCATTACGAACGGTTTGGCATGCATTTTCAATTCGTTGTCGCAGATCCATAATGTTAGGAACTTCTGTGCTGTAGACGATCGTTTGCACATGACCCCACAGAAAAATGTCCAAGGGATTAAGGTCGGGTGATCTTGCAGGCCAGGCTACCGGTCCACCTCGACCTATCCACCGATTCGTGTATGCAGCATTAAGGTGTGCTCGCACAACATGGCTGAAATGTGCTGGAGCGCCATCATGCATGAACCACATGTTAGATCTTATCAAAAGAGGAACATCTTCCAGTAATTCTGGCAATGCATTCTGCAGAAACAAAAGA
>JAHWFO010020198.1:31953-143515 GCA_023313115.1 Rhysida immarginata
CTTAGAAAAGAGAGTTCTCAGTACTTAACAATTTCTTGAAAATCTTTAAAAATGACCAGTAACTGGCGATAATGGAGAGTTAGCAGACTATTGAGAAAGAGTGGAAAGACGACAGAGGATGCACTCCTTTAGCTCCGTGATGCATTGAGCAAATGGTAAGCAAGTAAATAGAAGAATCGGCGACCGCTAGACTGTACAAAGTGATGAAGGGCCAAGTTTTGCTTCAACACATCGAGAGAAGAGTGGAAATTGCAACAACATCAAGTGTACATCTGAGGTAACATTACGTGAGTAAGAAATTATTTAGACTAGCAGTGGCATCCTTGGAGAGGTCCAGCCATTATTTGAATTTTCATTAAGAATTTTTATTGTATTAATTCTAAGCATTTGCTTGTGTTTATTTTTAATATGTTGCAAAATTTAATTCAATATTTTGAGATTGTCCTGTTTACCTACAAGTGTAATTATCCCAGGCAACGCCTTCTATATTATACCTATTATATTATACCTGGATAAATATAGTATCTAGACATATTCGCAGTATTTGACCTGACTAGACGTAACCTTAATGACTTCCTAACTCAACTTAACAATATGTCCAAATGAATTAAATTCAAAATGGAAATTGAGAAGAACCAAAAACTACCTTTCATCGACCTGTGGATAGGAAGGGATAATAATAGACTCTCCTTCGGGGTTTTTAGAAAACCTACCTTTGTCCCAGCCTATATTAACAATTCTCCAAACCACTGTTTCTCACAAAAACTGGCCGCTTTTCAGCAAATAAGTAGAAGGCCGCATACATTGTCCTTGACAATCCAACAGAAAGAAGAGGAAATACAGAGGACCAGACAGACCTTGTTGACAACTTGATGAAAAAACTGAAGAGACGCGATGCCATACAATACGCTACAACGTTACTACCAGAGAGGGAAAAACCCAGGTACTTGGTACACACATACAATAGGCCCCTAGTTAGAGGATTCGATAAGATTGCTAAGAAGTTCAATCTCAAAATAATATATAAGAGTCCGCACAAACAGAAATGTACTGGGATCCCGAAAGGATAAGATTCCACATGAACACAGCTCGGGTATTTATGAATTGAAGTGTCGCACATGTCCTGCCGTCTACATTGATCAGTCACGAAGGAGGATTTCTACCCGGATAAAACCACAGACCTGAAAGTTCAAGTTTTACCCAGCACATCCTAAAGACTGGCCACGCTGCAAAACCTGATAACTATCGTATTTTGCACAATGTTAGTGATTGGAGGCACCTCAACTTCCTGGAAATCTGGAAATTAACAAGAAAAGGATTGGTGAACTCCTGAACTCTGATCGAGGTCCCATGAACCTCTCGGATTGGTCAACCTTCTTGGAGGTAATTAAATAATAGCGGAAATTTCTCTCATTGGCCCTTACCTTATTCAGTTTTCTTTTACAATTTCTCCCATTGGCTTATCGATGCATGTTTGTTGCAAACCAGTCATGCTGAAAGAAGGTCGCATAGCGACCGAAATGTACATATGTGGGGATTAAATTTTTTTGTGAAAAAGGGGTTTGTTAATATCTCTTTGTTTAGTTAACTACAGTCACGTCATGAAAAGATTGTTCCTAATACTTTTTATATAAACCCAGCATCGTTCATTGCTGTTTCTTTCTGTTTGACGATTTTTATCACTTTTTATGCATGCGTTCGTGGCATTGCATTTTCAATGTCACGTAGTGTATTTATCATATTTACAAATTTAAAATTCAACATTCTAAACTATCCTGCCAAAAGTTTCCAGACATCCCAATTTTATTGTGGTTTCAACTCCCACTATGATTCCTTTACTTTTTAATGTAAAAGAAATGTAACAATGTCACGTGTAATTGTGATAGAAATTGAGCAAGGAAATATTTTAGCTTGAGAGGCATAGGCTGTATGAAATATTGGATTAAATAAGATCTTTTCGAAGTTCTATATAATATATGACGCGTGTCCGGAAAGTAAATGCCGTTTTGGAAAAAAACATAAAAACAATTTTTTCAAAACAAAATTTATTTTTAAATGAAAGAGTATTTGTTAAATTATTTTTCTACATAGTTGCCACAGTTGTTCAGACATCGGTGTAGCGCGAAACCGACTTTTCTATGCCCTCTTCATAGAATTATGCCGCCAGTGATAATTTAAGCGATTTGTGACAATCTCATGCAAAACAGTGTTTGAAATTTATGGAAACTCATTACAAACAGTCTGTTTTCATGAATTTCTCATTTACTTTTTCAACCGAATCATCATTGACAAGAGAAGGCCGCCCACTCCGTACTTCGTCATGAACATTGGCTCATTTATCTGCCTAACCCACTCTCTATTCCATCAGTCATTAAATTTTCCCCATAAATCTCTTCAAGTTGACGATGAATTTCAGTTGGTTTAACATTCTTTGCGTTCAAAAACCCTATTACAGAAGTCACTTCACAGTCCGCGTGCTCAGAAATTGTCTTAAACATTTTCAACGATCACTAACAAACGTAAACACAACACAATCCGGGTCTGATGGCGTCAGTGCAAAGATAATGAACCAGCGAGACGAATTTGCATGCTCGGAACTGCGACAATTGCGCTGCGGTGGCAGTAGAACGAAATGGTACTTTCTTTACGGACAAGCCTCGTATATATTCTGTGAATATGAAGAATAGGGTCATTCCACGTCAGTTTGGCACTGACCACTCGGATTTTAATGAAATTTGGAATATACAATTGCCATAGGGAGTTGGTAATGAATACCAAATGTTTTTAATTTTTTTTTTTCATTTTTATGGAAGTTACGGACATTTAAAATTTTCGAAATTTGAGTGGGGGCTTTATCTATGAATTACTGTAACTTCGGTTGTATTTTACTTAGAAACATGTGATTGGTGACATATGAAAGCTCTTTAACTGTAGATTCTATATGAAATTTTTAAAATTATATTATGCATGCGTATTTTTTTTCGTCAAAAAATTACTAATATCTTACACATACTTTCATAAAAAAAATACAAAAAAATTCAAAATATTAATTTTTAAAGCTCGAGTTCCAATCCACAATACATCCGTTTGTATGTTGCAATTCTTCAGATGGACAAGGCATCCTAAGAATTATAAATTTTGTGGTAATATCCGATAGTCTTAAGCATTCTACAGCGGTTTTTTATTCCTTTCAATATGAATTCATCAAGTTTTTAAAAGAAAATTCAATAAATGTAGAGAAGATACGAGGGTTGATCGAAAAGTAATGCCTCCATGGCTGTAACTTTTATATTTGTTAACTGATTTTCAAAATTCTTTTATTTATCTGATACCTACATTTGTCCTCTATGTAATGCACTATTCATTTTCGAGATTATCCTCATCCCTTTCCACGCACTACACAAGCGTGTGACCACTCGGGAGAACCCGTCGGAGAAGAAGTCCGGGGTTGTTGTCGACACCAGGATTGAATGGCAGCTTTGGACCATCTTCTGCAGCACGATAACGCTGGCCCGTTATCACTAGAGGTGTTGCAGCGCCTAAAGTTCAAAGATGAAAAACTGCAGTTCAAAGATAAAAGAACTTGCACCTTGCGACTTTCACCACTTCCCAAAGAAGAAAAAGAACCTTAAGAGATATTCAATCCCTGGTGACGAGATAAAAAGAGCAGTTGCAGGTTGTGAAACACTCTGCTTAATATGGCTGGTGAGATTTGCTGAACTTCAGTTGTGATTTCTCCTTCAGCTCAGGCAAAATGTGAGGATTGTTTGCATACATTTTACCTTGCATCCCAAAGGAAGAAATCGAGAGATGTGGTCCGGCAATCGTGCAGGCCAGATGCCACGCGAGATGATTCGATCAGCAAAAACATCTTGCAGAAAGTGCATTGATATGTGTGCTGCAGTGGAGGCTCGTCCATAGGCACTGCGGCACTGTAACACCCCCATTTGCACTTTCGATATCCATAAAATTCAATATAATGTTTTTTTTCTTTAATACTATTCTTATACATGTATATTACATGATCCTTAAGCTTAATGTCACTAGCTATTCCCTAGTTCGTGAAAAAATTACAGTTTTCTGACGCAGCACCCCCAGAAATTTTAGTTACGAGCCGCCACTAGTGTGCTGTACACGTTTCCATGCACTAATGCACACTAACTTTTGAATCACCCTGTATAATGAAGCCTGTATCAACTTCAGCTGCTTCTGCAATTCATCTCGTCCTTCAGGGTAACTCAGAAGTGACTTACTCTGAGGAAGTGTAAAGGAAATATACTTTCTTTATTACTAACAAATCGACATCATAATGCAAATTTATATTTTCTTACTAAATCATCTTCCTATTTAACAGATGCTCAATACTTTTCTCTGAAAAAAAAAAAACTGAAGTTCTAAGAAACATTTTTCCTATTGATATAATTATTATTGTAATGCTATTATTGATTTTATGTTTTCGTGTAATTATAATTTATAATACTATTTATATAAATAATAAAACGTAAATAAATGAATGGTCCCAAGGTTACACGCTTTCTCTTCCCTGTAGGAGTAGTCAAGTCAACACCACCTCTACTCAAAGCCTGAGCGCGAAAATTTCATACATTGTTACATCATCATACGAAGTCATGTTTAATCGTATTTCTACCAATAATAAGCCCTAAATTAAGACTCCGAGGTGGTGTTGGTCAAGCCCCTACTACCTGACTCCCGCTGCTTGGAGCTCAAGCTTTAAAAATTATTATCTTCAAAACGGAGCAAAACACAATTTTGAATTTTTTGTATTGTTTTTATGAAAGTATGTGTAAGCTATTAATAATTTTTTAACGAAAAAAATACCCACCTTTTGAGAAATTTGCATAAATAAAATATTTTTATTAAATTCAAATATTTGCGCATGCGTAATATAATTTTAAAAATTTCATGTAGAATCTACAGTTAAAGAGCTTTCATATGTCGCCAATCCCATCTTTCTAAGTAAAATACAACCGAAGTTATAGTAATTCATAGATAAGGCCCCCACTCAAATTTCGAAAATTTTAAATGTCCGTAACTTCCACAAAAATGAAAAAAAAAAAATATTTGGCATTAATTACCAATTGCCTAGGACAATTGTATATACCAAATTTCATTAAAATCCGAGAAGTCAGTGCCAAAATTATAAAATTTCTGCCTGAATTGATGTGGAATGACCCCATATGAAGAAATAATAGACGCTTACACAGAACGCCTCAACAATTGAATTTTACTTCATTATGTAAGAATTGTTATAAGACTCGATTATATAGACAATTATAAAACTCTCCATTTAACCTTTCGGTACTTTACTTTTATTCATTTTGAACTATTAATTCCTTTAGATATCTATGCCGTGCCTTAGCAACCAGAAGCTTCCTTAGCAACCACATGTAACCCAACAACCAAGGCTTTCCTTTTTATCCTCGAATTCTTTACAATCCTATCGTTCCTGGGCATTTCTGTTGATTGGCTTGTTCACAGCTATTGTTGGCTGTATATGCGGTAGCAGCTGTTCGAGCGCCGTATGGAATCGGTAGCATGTCATTTCTCTGGTCCCAAATTGTCTCGGTTGTGTTGGAAAAATTTACATTAGTAGACAACACATTTAACTTTGGATTAGATCCGGACGAATTAGTCTTGGGCGAAGACTCGTCCATGGCTAGGTGAGAAGAAATACCATTTGAAACTACTACATTATTTTTATTTTGGATCGTTGGCTCTGTGTCTTAGGCTTGCTAATTTCTTTAACGAATGGCAGGCGGGGCGAATTACTAGTACTATCACCGTATAGATGAGAAGTTGCCTTGTCGCCACATAGATCGACTGCTACGAACATTGTGACCAGCAGCAGCTAATACGGCACTGACTCAATCAACCAGCATGCTGAAAAGCCGTGAGTTGTACGATTTTCAGAGAGGAGTTATCATAAGGTGCCGCGTTAGTAGAAAGTCAGTTGGCAAAATCAGTGTTTTGACCGGGCCTTCTCGAACCCCTGTGCAAGATGTGCAAAAATACGAACATAAAAGTGCAATAAGATAGCAAAATGTTCTGGGCGATCTAGAATCTTGTCGTAAAGAGATCAACGTGCGCTTTCGCGGTGATGCTGACGAATAGAAAAATACACTTCAGGAAATCAAAAAGTGGACTCAGACGCCTGCTCATCGACCGCAGCTCATGGCTTACTTGGAACAGTACAACGTGTCCTTCATGAGATAGGTTTCTTCGGAAGGCCCGGAAAAGGGAAGGCTTCTGTCTCACAAGTGAATTAAGGAACTCGCCATTGGACTAGTGAAAATTCGGCAAAGGTTTTCCGAAGTAATGAAAGTCGCTTCACTGTCCAGCATCGCTTCACGGTTGTGTGTGGATTTGGAGGTGACCAAAATTTACAAGTCCAAAATGAAGGTGTCCACAAGGTATAAGAGATGTGGGAAAATCACATTCCTAGAGCGATGCCAGAATTTTCCGGCAAATGTGCCACATTGCACCAACCAATAAGACAGCTTTATACTATGCTGCTCGTTCAACAAAGGCATGGTCCACTCATGCTGACGTCAAGCTGTTGCCATAGTTCAGATTAAACTGATGCGAGATGTGCTGGAGCGCCTTATACGGATGCACAAGTCACCGGCCTCTGATTATCATCGGCTACTGGATCGTTTAAAGGGGAAGTGGCAAGTTCTCTTACCACAAGAGTGTAAGGAACCTACATAAAGCCTTCCTCAGTCATTACAGGAATGATGGTCCGACATCTTACTGACTGTATCACTTTAATATAGGGTATGTGAAGAGGGGCGTCCGGATACTTTTAGCAGGGCAGTGTATCATGGAAATAAGTTATTATTAAGGGATCGTGATGATATTTAAAGCATTTATTCCAGAAAAGATGATATAAGTATTAAATAAATACAATATAAGAAGAGTAGAACGTTAATTTTTATTGCAAGACATGGCAATTTATTTATATTATTTACATATGTTCATTTTTAAATTTACAGTTGTACAATAAAATTTAAAAGAATTCCAATGACTGATAAGAAAAAGTTTACAATTAACATGTTTGAAGAAGATTTAAGATGGGTAAGGCATCTCTCTTTACTTCTTGATAACCCTTGGGAATTGCAAAGATCCGTTCCACATGTTACGGTAATCCAAAGATTACTGTCATAATGAAAGTTTTCTCCTTCTATTCCGGCATATCTAGCTCTCCCGTCGATTATGTAATTACAACCACGACGAACTTGAGTCAAATCCTCTGAATTTATAAACGAATGTTTATAAGCCACAAAATAATAACAGGAATTGACTCTAGGTGCGCAATGTTCCTCTTGTACCACAAACCAATCGTCATGACATCTACGAGTCACGCATGTATAACACTTCAATCCGAGAACACCGAAACTATTGAAGATCCAAAGAAACATCAAAGAAATCGACATGTTCATATTCAACTACGGAAAAAAAATCGAGGAATAAAGAAGTAAATAAATAAATTTTATTTTAATAATTATTTTAATCATGAAGCTTTGAAATTTTTTGACCTGATACTCATGAGCCGAGGTAAATTTCATGCATATTCCTTAAGCCTTAGATATAGGAGGGACAGTCAAAAGTTCCCGGAAGACGGTATAGAACTCTAATAGTAGGACAAAAGTAATGTCGCGTATTTTTTTTCTCGATAGTGACGGCAGATATGAGAAAATTGCGATATATAAAAGTTAGTTTGATTCATTGCTAAAGTTTCCTGTTTGCGTCGTGTGCATCCGCCAAGCACTAGCGACGTGACGGTCCAAACAAGGCGGCGGCTCTCATTTCACCGTCCACTAGTGCTTTTAAGCGGCGTTTTCTTTGTGCAAAAAGACTGAAGCCAGTCGATATCCATAAGGAAATTGTGTCGGTGTATGGAGGTGATATCGTGCAGCTCCGAACAGTACAACATTGGTGCAAGGCTTTTAAAGAAGGACGAGAGGACCTGCTGGACGAACATCCCTCTGGCCGGCCGCGGGAGTCCATTACTAACAGCAACATTGCCGCTGTGGAAGCGCAGGTGCGGGAGAACCGTGAGAGAAATTGCTGCAACGTTGGACATTTCATATGGGCCGGCGTACGACATTGTTCACGACCAACTCGGCTTGCGCAAAGTGCCTCATGCAGATGGGTGCCACGACAGTTGACGGCCGAACATCAAGGTGCTCGTTTCGATGCTGGTTTGCTGCATCTCACCCGATACCAGGAAGAGGGTCAGGATTTTTTGGATCGAATCATCACAGGCGATGAATCATGGGTCTACCATTTCTTGTCCGAAACCAAGATGCAATCGGCGGTTCGGAAACACACTTCATCTCCCACAACGAAAAAGTTCAAAACTGTGCCATCAGCCGGCAAGGTCATGTTGACATGTTTTTGGTATTGCTGTGGTCCGATACTGCTTGAGTTTCTTCCACGGCATACCACTGTCAATTCCGAACGCTACAGAGGCACAGTGAGGAATCTTCGAACGGAAAAGACCTGGCTTGGCAATGGAGGACATCGTGCTGCACCACGACAACGCACGTCCCAACACAGCGAACCGGGTCACTTACTTGTTGCAGCGATGGAAATGGAAAACACTGCGGTAAACATTTCTGTGACGACGACGAGGTGAAATCGGCAGTTCGCAAGTGGTTCCACACTCAACCGGCGACTTTTACCGACAGGCGTGGATAAACTTGTCCACCGCTGGGATCGTTGCCTCAATCACCCTGGAGATTATGTGGAAAAATAAAAGTTGAATTGTTCTGCCGAATGTACATGTGTTTATTTTTTCCCCAGTCACGATTTTAGAGAAAAAAAATACGCGGCATTACTTTTTGATCACCTCTCGTAGCACCCTTATGAGCACACCATTTCTCCTGAGAATCTGCTATTCTTGGAACTATCGGTGAAGGTTTCTTGCGGAATCTTCCGGAGCTCGGCCGTTGCATTCGATTTGATGCCCTCCATAGTTGCGAAACGTGTCCTCTTGAGGCCCATTTTTAGAGTCGGGAACAGCCAAAACTCACTGAGAGCGAGATCTGGAGAGTACGGTGGCTGAAGGATGATAGGAATTTTTGTTACCGTGTGGCTCGGTGCGTTATCCTAATGCAGCAATCACCGTCCTTGCAGCTTGTCGCGCCGCTTCCTCCGAACCGCACCGAGCAACCTCCGCCAAATTGCACGTAGAAATGGCCCGTAACAGAAATGGCACGCTGTTCGAATTGTGACATTGCGACGAACGACCAAAACTTCACTAGTCTTCTTCAAACGGAACAGTAAAGAAACGCCACACTGAAACCTGTTTAGCTTTATTGTGCCTGCGAGCAAAGATGCTATTCTCCCTTCCACAAATGTGAGATCGGTATCTTATCGCTCATTCGCTGTCTATAGAGGAATTACGGGAACGTTTTGACTGAACCTGGTACATTTTAAAAAGCATGCATCATATTTAAACGCGTTACCTTTAATCTTTTATCTTCCATAAGCGAGTTAACTTTACATAAGAGATGAAGAAAGGGCACTCCACTTGTCCACAAACATAAATTTAATACACCATAAATGTATACATTTCGTTCACTAAGTGACCTTCTTAAGTATGATTCAGGTTGACTCGACAATCGACAATCGAACAGTGAAGTGTACATTTGTTAGGATGGGACGAAAGCAGCGCTTTCACAAAGCTCATCCAACCAGAATAAACTCCAAATAAAATACACTGAAGTAGTCAAGAATCTAACAACCCAAACGGTCTTCCATATTATACAAAAAAGAAAATAAGATTGACGATTGTCAGAAACAAAATACAATCGACATAAAAAACACAAGGAGAAAGAAGATTATCACATCTTCCAGTAATCCAGGAAAAAGACGTTGCTAATATCTTCAAACTTGACGTCAAGAACGTGCCTCAGTTTACGATACTTCGTATGTCAGTTCATATTCAATGAGTTCTTCAGTATTCCATTCACAAGTTTGTTGTCGTGAATCTTCATCTTCTGTATCATAATCAAAAGGAGATCCTGTATAAACTTTCCGATATGGGCCATGTTTAAATCCATGTGGATGGATTGGTTTTTCACCGTCCTTCTGTCCAGCTGGGCAATGCTCCTCAGGGTAACATTCTGGAATGACTGTAGTTCACTCCATCTGGTTTTACAGATAGTCGCCCACGCAGGCATGCCATAGAGGAGTATGGTCCGGATAATCGATTTGTACAGAAGTAGCTTGTTGTCAATGCTGAGGGCGCTGTTGCGACCCATGAGAGCTATGATACTGTACTTAGCCCTCTTCGCTTTGTTCAGAGCATAAGACATATGCCGGTTCCATGAGAGTCTTGAGTCAATGATAACTCCCAGATACTTGTAGTTGTCCATCCAGTCCAGTTTCTTATTGAACAGAACAAGAGAATCTGGGGGACGCTTGAGCTTCCTATTGAGGTACAAAGCCTTGCACTTTCCGAAGTTAAAGTTCAACTTCCAGCAGTTAAACCAGTCTTCGACCTGCTTCAAGGCGCACTGCAGCCGAGTCATAACGTGAGCCGGCTGGTGTGCCCTTGTCATAATGGCAGTATCATCCGCATAAAAATACAGATTACAATTTTCGGGTTTCGGGAAATCATGTACAAAGTAATTAAATAGCACAGGCCCGAGGACAGAACCCTGAGGGACACCGGCCTTTACAACACGGGGCGTGGAAAGATTTTCTCCAACTTTGGCTTGATAACTTGGGCCTTGTCCTGATCAGTTTGCACATAGTCACCTTGTGGTGTACGGAGTGGAGGAAGCGTAACATTCTTCTTCTTCTGTAAAGCTCTGACCATACTCCAAATGGAATTGTCGCGAGCCGACAAGGTTTTGAGTTTTTCATTCCATCTAGCGTCGCGCAGCTCTTTTATTTCCTCTTGAACTCTTCGCAATAACCTGTTGTACTTGGTTTTGAGCCAAGGTTCACGATAGCGTTGCCATAGTCTACGGGTCCTGTTTCTTTCAGCAATTAGGCGTTGGATTCCAGGAGTGAGTTGGATTCGATGAGAAGGTTTATTCTCTGATGGATACTTACTAGCTTCTATGGCACTGTTAATACATCTAGTGATGTCATCAACAAGTTAATCGATGTCCTCTGTACAGTAAGCAACGTCGGGATGGTAGCCATAGTCCTTAAGAATATCTTTCTAGAGCTTCAGTCTTGTTGATGTACGAGTTCCTCTCGGAAATTTATGTCAACATTGTCAAAGTTCAACGCCACAGGCTTGTGGTCAGAAGAAAGATCATCATTCGTGAAGATATTGTACGGTTTGAAGAAACCCTTCAAGAGCGAGATGTCCAAAACGTCACTACTAGGGGAGTGGTCGCATTAGTAGGTGTCCTCCACAGGTCTAGCAGCGATGATATCATCTCTACCTTGTATGTACCTATCATCTCTACCTTGTATGTACCACAGGTCCATCATGCCGTTGTAATTCTGTGTTCTGGAGTTCCAGCTTGGATGTTTGGCATTTAGGTCACCAGCCAGGACGACTGGAGTGTCACCACTGAAGAGTTCATCAAGCTCGCAAATGTCAAGATAATGTTTAGGTGAATTGTAGAGCGCCACGAACTTCACTTCACCACAGGTGACGTCATTGATAATGATGGAGGCCGATTCCATACCTGCATAAGACTTGGATACTAATTCTTGGTGTTGAATTCCCTTCTTAATGATGATTGCAGCGCCCCCAGACGCACATCTTGCAGCATTTGAAGCCATTCGATCCTTACGGTACACACAATAGCCAGATAGCTTGAAGTCTTGGCTTGGTTTGAGGTGAGTTTCACAGAGGAAAGCAACGTCGATTTCTTGCTTTATCAGAAAGTTGTGAAACTCGATACGCTTTCGGGGAATGCCCCTAGCGTTCCATATCACGCACCGAAATTCACCTTTGTTGATTACAGTATAACGTTGTGCAGCCATACTAAAAGTAGTTGGTCGTAAGGAACCCATTCAACTGTGGGTAACTTTTGCCTAGATTAGAAAACAGATGAAAGATACGTCCTAATTGTTTATACATACCTGGTAGGTCGTTGATGTTGAGGCCTTTATCTTCCGGCGTAGACACAGCGGCAGCATAGGATTTGCCTGCTGTCACTTTAGAACTAGACATCCTTTGAACCTGGGGGTATTTTGGACATTTCGTGTAGCTTGATGTGTGCTGTCCACCACATCTAATACACTTTGGGGGGTCTTGTCCTTTCATCTTGGGGCAATCTCTTGACTGGTGCTCCTCAGCACATTTATTACAACGAGGATCTTCCGTGCAGCCCATGGTTACGTGTCCGAAGCGCAGGCATTTGTAACACTGTAGTGGCTTCTTGTTTCCTCGAAAGGCCTCCACTGAAACTGCCAGCGGCCCAATACGTGTTATGTTTTTCAATGACTGGTTGTGTTCAGTGTTCGGGAGTAGAACCAAAACCTTTGATCCTTTTCCTTTGGCATATCAATGGATCCTTTGGCTTTCCTCAATCGAATAACTTTTTCCGGGAAGTAGTTGGCTATTTTTAGGTCTTCTTGGAAGTCTTTACCTTTTATATTCGTACAGTCCCTTGATTGATGATCGCCTGCGCAGTTGTTGCAACGTGGTGACTCGGTGCAACCCTGAGACACGTGCCCAAAACGTAAGCAATTGAAACATTGCAATGGCTTTTGTTACCCCTAAATAATTCAACTGCTACAGCAAGTGGACCAATATGTTTCAGATTTAGGAAGGACTTATTATGTTCAGTGTTTTGGAGGAGGACAGAACCATTGGCATCTCGACAGCCCCGTTTGCTTTTTTAAGCCTAATTGCTTTGTCCGGGAAGTAGTTGGCACTTCTGAGGTCTTCACAGAAATCTTCGAGGTCGTATGTTTTGTCAACGTTACGAACAACGTATTTCAGTAGCTTTTCAGATTTTAGTTGGTGTGTTGGATTTTAAGAACATCATTCCTTTTGATTCCAGAAACTAGAGTTTTGTGCGTTTCTTCATCATGACATTTGACCTTAATGGTGTCTGAACGATTCGTGTGGGCAGTAATTTTATCCAGAGCCACGTGGTTTTTAATGTCATCTAGAATTTCCTTGATTGGCTTCCCGTGATGACAAATAATAATCGGAGGAATGTAAACAGCTTCCTTTCCATGGGCGACATTGCTTTGGGAATGACTAAGCTTAGCTTTGTTACCTCGTAGGGCCACAGAGACACTATCGTCGATATTAACAGTGATCTGGATGTTCTCTATCCTAACACCACCTTTGTTCCAGTGTTATATATAATAGGGGCCAATCAGGTCCCTTTACAAGTTGATAAAAATATAACTCAAAGCCAATAAGATAAATTACAGCCAAGAATACAGAATAAATTTAAAACAAAATAAGCTAATCAATTGCGAGCAGGACACAAGTTCATCAAAGAATAAATAAAATAAAAAGAGGGGCAAAGTAGCCAATAAAAGAGCGCGGGGGCGGTGTTCAAAGGTTATCTCTACGTAAGTCAGAGAGAAGGACCAATCCTAAGTCAAGCTATTTTGAGTATTTTGAGAATCAGGCCCGGGAAACTTTTCCATATTTCCCTGATATTTGGTGCAGGTATGTGGACGATGTTTTCGCTGTCTTGATACATCAAAATATAACCTTGAACAATTTAAGACTGAACTAAATAACGTGTCTAACAGCATTAAATTTACTAAAGAAATAGAGAAAGAAGGTAAATTACCATTCCTTGACATCTTGATTGGCAGAGGCACTGGCGATGGCAAATTAACATTTGGGGTCTATATAAAACCTACATTCGTACCAGCATACATCAATAGACACTCAAACCACTGCTTCGCCCACAAGATATCATCAAGGCTTTTAACCCCCCCCCCCTCACCCCACAACAGAGAGAGGAGGAGTTATCAAAGATTAGAAGTTATGCTGCCAGCAATGGATACAGCGAAGATATGATTGGAAACCTCTTCAGGAAACATACAAGGAAGTAAGGCAATACTTCAAGCAACCACCCTGGAACCAGTGAGTGATAAAGCAAAGTATTGGGCGATTCCGTGTAACAAAAGATTCAGTAAAGGACTTGACAAAATCTCCAGAAGGTTTGGACACAGGATCTCCTATAGAAGCTCGCACACTCTCAGGAGACTCCTGGGGTCTGCCAAGGATAAAATACCACCTGACCAAAGCTCCGGCGTGTACAAATTAAATTGTGGGGCGTGTGACTCCTTTTACATCGGGCAGACACGGAGGATGGTTACTACCAGGATCGAAGATCATTTCAGATACATCCGCAACTATAATCCTGATGCTTCTGTCTTCGCGCAGCATATTATACAGACTGGGCATGACGCTAAACCTGATACTTCGAAATTCTCCACCGTATCTGCGACTGGAGGAAGCTAAATTTTCTTGAAACTTTAGAGATATACAAAGAGCAGGGAAGCAAACTTCTTAATGGTGACAAGGGCCCTATGGACCTTAATGTCTGGGATAACTTGCTGAGGTACATGCACTAACGGCTTTTGGGTTTTCTCAGCCCTTAGTTTCTCTGAGTGGACCCTGACTTGACTTAGGATTGGTCCTTCTCTCTGACTTACGTAGAGATAACCTTTGAACACCGCCCCCGCGCTCTTTTATTGGCTACTTTGCCCCTCTTTTTATTTTATGTATTCTTTGGTGTACTTGTGTCCTGCTTGCAATTGATTGGCTTATTTTGTTTCAAATTTATTCTGTATTCTTGGCTGTAATTTACCTGATTGGCTTTGAGTTATATTTTTATCAACTTGTAAAGGGACCTGATTGCTCCCTATTATATATAAATAGCCCTAAGGCACACTGTAACATTATCTTGACATTTGCGAGCTTGATGAACTCTTCAGTGGTGACACTTCAGTCGTCCTGGCTGGTGGCCTAAATGCCAAACACCCAAGCTGGAATTCCAGAACGCAGAATTAAAACGGCATGATTCTCTATAGGTGCATACAAGGTAGAGATGATATCATCGCTGCTGGACCTGTGGAGGACACCTACTACTGCGACCACTCCCCTAGTAGTGACGTTTTGGACATCTCGCTCTTGAAGGGTTTCTTCAAACCGTACAATATCTTCACGATTGATGACCTTTCTTCCGACCATAAGCCTGTGGCGTTGAACTTTGACAATGTTGACATAAATTTCCGAGAGGAACTCGTACATCATCAAGACTGGAAGCTCTACAAAGACATGCATAAGGACTAAGGCTGCCATCCCGACGTTGCTTACTGTACAGAGGACATCGATCAACTTGTTGATGACATCACCAGATGTATTAACAGTGCCATAGAAGCTAGTAAGTATCCATCAGAGAATAAACCTTCTAATCGAATCCAACTCACTCCTGGAATCCAACGCCTAATTGCTGAAAGAAACAGGACCCGTAGACTATGGCAACGCTATCGTGAACCTTGGCTCAAAACCAAGTACAACAGGCTAGCGAGAAGAGTCCAAGAGGATTTAAAAGAGCTTCGCAACGCTAGATGGAATGAGAAACTCAAAAGCTTGTCGGCTCGCGACAATTCCATTTGGAGTATGGTCAGAGCTTTACAGAAGAAGAAAGATACGCTTTCTCCACTCCGTACACCACAAGGTGACTATGTGCAAACTGATCAGGACAAGACCCAAGTCATTGCAGATTCACTGGAAATGCAGTTTGTTACTCCTACCAACGATAAGCCCGAGAGCCAAATCATGTCTCAGCGTGTGGAAGAAGGTATTGTCAACTTTGATGAAGTCCCGCAGCATTTAACGAAGAACAGTATCGAGGCTGGAGAGGTCGCCACCATCATAAGTAAACTGAAAAAGAAGAAGGCTCCAGGAAGAGATAAGGTGAGTAATAACGCCCTTGTAAATCTCCCGAAGAACTGTATTGACTATCTCACTAATATTATTAACGTCTGCTGGAAATTTTCTTACTTCCCTGTGGCTTGGAAGCAATCTATTGTGTTGAGTATCCCCAAGCAGGGGCAAAAAATCCTGCAATTCCGGCGAGCTACCGACCTATTAGCCTGCTACCCTCGATGTCCAAAGTGTTGGAGAAAACGATTCTCATCAGATTCCTAGACCACTGTCTAGCAAATAACCTTTTTCGGGAAGAGCAGTTTGGCTTTCGTGCTGCTCACTCTTGTCCAATGCAGATATGGAGGCTCGTTGAGAACCTGAGCACCCCCCTGAACCTCTCCAGGTACTGTGGAGTGGTATTTCTCGATGTCAGTAAAGCTTTTGACCAAGTGTGGCATGAGGGCCTTGTCTACAAAATGATCAGAGACGGGTTCCCTGCTGATTTGATTTTTTTGGTCAAATCCTCTCTTGACGGCAGATCCTATCAAGCCAAAGTTGGAGAAAATCTTTCCACGCCCCGTGTTGTAAAGGCCGGTGTCCCTCAGGGTTCTGTCCTCGGACCTGTGCTATTTAATTACTTTGTACATGATTTCCCGAAACCCGATAATTGTAATCTGTATTTTTATGCGGATGATACTGCCATTATGACAAGGGCACACCAGCCGGCTCACGTTATCACTCGGCTGCAGTGCGTCTTGAAGCAGTTTGAAGACTGGTTTAACTGATGGAAGTTGAACCTTAACGTCGGAAAGTGCAAGGCTTTGTATCTCAATAGGAAGCTCAAGCGTCCCCCAGATTCTCTTGTTCTGTTCAATAAGAAACTGGACTGGATGGACAACTACAAGTTTCTGGGAGTTATCATTGACTCAAGACTCTCATGGAACCGGCATATGTCCTATGCTCTGAACAAAGCGAAGAGGGCTAAGTACAGTATCATAGCTCTCATGGGTCGCAACAGCGCCCTCAGCATTGACAACAAGCTACTTCTGTACAAATCGATTATCCGGACCGTACTCCTCTATGGCATGCCTGCGTGGGCGACTATCAAACCAGATGGAGTGAACTACAGTCATTCCAGAATGTTACCCTGAGGAGCATTGACCAGCTGGACAGAAGGACGGTGAAAAACCAATCCATCCACTTGGATTTAAACATGGCTCATATCGGAAAGTTTATACAGGATATCCTTTTGATTATGATACAGAAGATGAAGACTCACGACAATAAACTTGTGAATGGGATACTGAAGAACTCATTGAATATGAACTGGCATACGAAATATCGTAAACCGAGACACGTTCTTGAGGTCAATTTTGAAGATATTAGCAACGTCTTTCCAGGAAGATGTGATAATCTTCTTTCTCCTTGTGTTTTTTTATTTCGTTTGTATTTTGTTTCTGACAATCGTCAATCTTATTTTCTTTTTTGTATAATATGGAAGACCGCTTGGGTTGGTTAGGCTTCTTGACTACCTCAGTGTATTTCATTTGAAGTTTATTCTGGTTAGATGAGCTTTGTGAAAGCGCTGCTTTCGTCCCATCCTAACAAATGTACATTTCACTATTCGATTGTAACATTCAGTCTTGTTGAAAAATGGACGCGTAGCGTCCGAAATACGCATCCAGGCGTAATAAATATTTTGTTGTGGAGAAGCGGTTTTGGCTCATTGTGTTACCATTGATAGTCACATGACCGCGAACGCTTCGTGATTAGTGTTGACGTCACATTTCAGTAGGACGCATTCAGATCCAGGCAAAATATATTTCATGTATTTTACTATTCAATTGTTAGACTTGGGATTTTGTATGGGACAGTCGATCAAACTGCCACTAATAGATTCTTTCGAGTTCTTGCAAGAAACGATAACTTTTGCATTGCTGAATCACGCGGTATTAAAGAAATGAGGCAAGTAACTATATTTCGTATATCGATTAAGCCATCTTAAAAAAATAATTTGTTTTATATGCTTTGATTAATGGCATGTATAACAACGGGCTCCTTTCTGAAATGGCTATCATTAATATAATAAAATTAATATAATAAAGAACATAAAACATTATAATAATATATTTGTATTATATTGTTGTTATAACTTTAAAGTAGACAGCTAATTTTATGTATAACTTTTATTAATCTATATATATAAAGAAGGATGTTTGTGGGTCTGTGCGTCTGTGGGTCTGTGGGTCTGTGGGTCTGTTTTTTATACAAATCTACAGTTTTATTCCGATCTTGATAAAATTTCGCATACATGACCTTCAAAGCATGCGGAAAAATAATAAATATCGATAAAAAATCGATATTCATGGTTATGGCAAGGCATATTAATGAGAAATATCTCATGACCAACAATGCAAGGCAAAGTTGGTACAACAATAGGTATCAACAATGGTATCAGCACGCAATTCACAAACACACTGCATGAACCAACAATATATATCTCATGACTAACAATGAAAGGAAAAGTTTGTGCAAGTGTAATTATCCCGGGCAACGCCGGGTACCTCTTCTAGATTTATTAACAATGAACATAAAATGATGATGCTATGGCAGAATATTCGTTTCCAAGAATTATTAACATTGAACAGGAAATGGATATAATAGACGATATAGATAGGACAGCTTCTCTCGATGAGGCAAAGGAGGTACACGTGTCTTCCTTCAGGTCCCTAACAAGTTTTCAGAAGATTGGGAAAAGTGCGTGTGTTTCTTTGTGTAAGTGCGTGTGTTTACTTACAAGCGTAATTATCCCGGGCAACGTCGGGTCTGCTAGTATTAAATAAAATAAAATTAATATAATTTCTCCACTTCAGATCTGGATGGGAATCGTATGGAGATAAGGCGATACGTTACGCGGAGATCATGTAAAATATGTCCAGAACATCAAGTTACATCGAAAGTTTTTCGACGAAAAACTACGCAAGTCACATTAAGCTGCTTAAGGCTGAGCTGCTTATAACTACTTGGTCAGGTGCGTGACCCTTTCAATACTTGATAAAATATCTTAACTCCATCATTATTAGTTAAGATGAATTAACAAATAATAACATACCATTTGAAATCTGGTATATCCCTTATTATTGTATAATCAATATTTCCACATATCCTGAAATGATTCCGGCATAGAAAAAGATATGATTGTTTGGATAATTTTCTTTTATTTCTCCGACAGAAAGAAACCACGTAGTTCTTCATTTTGGATCTTTCAGAACAGAAACGGCAAGTTTCTCTTGTGTACTTATCGTCGCACTTTTACAGCTTGGTACAATACAGCATTTGTATCCCGTTCTTTTCTTTTTCATTGTTTTAAACGACGTTATCCTTACTTACTTACTTACTTTTCAAACCCGCTTATCCGTTAGGGTCGCGGGGGCAGCAGCCCTATGGAGGATCTCCAGCGATCGCGATCTTCCACCATCAGGCGCATGTCCTCCCTGATAATACCCAAGCGACTCGAACCCAGATTCTCCATGTAGTCTAGCCACCTGGTTCTAGGCCGACCCCTTGGTCTCTTACCCACCGGCTTGGAAAATAACAACTGCCTAGGAAGACTAGTTTGCGGCATCCGTATCACGTGGCCATACCAGCGCAACTGAGATCTCTCAATGCGGAGAAGTAGCGGCTCAACACCTAAAGATTCCCTTATTGTGCTGCTGTACACTCTATCTAGTAGGGTAATACCTGCCACACCTCTCAGAAATCTCATTTCAGCCGCTTGTACCCGCGATCGCACTCTTTCGGTCATTACCCAAGCCTCATGACCATAGGTGAGAATGGGGACAAAGATAGATTTGAAGACGGAGAGCCTGGCTTTGTTACCCAGCTCGCGTTTCGTTACCATGGATCGCCACAGTTCACGTCTCTTTCCATACCTGGTTAGAGGACGTCATCCTTTCCATAAAAAATGAGAGGAAAAATTCTGGGACCTGGATTCGATCCAGGAATCTCGGGTATCATATGCCCGACGCCTCTACCAATTGGGCTATCGCAAACACCCGATAGCCAAGCCTGTCACAAGGTGTCTTAAAGACAACCAAGTTGACATGGTCGAAAGCCCGATGGGAGGCGGGGGGCTCACAGATCGAGAAATGAGGTTATGATGACACCAGCTATGATGCCGAGGTTCCTGGTTCGAAACGAGGCCGCAGAATTTTTCTTTTCATTTTTCATTGAAAAATCATTACCTGATGTTTGGAGGTTCATCTTCTGTATAAAATTATTATTATTTAACGTTATCCTTTGTCGGCCAGATAACGCGTTATCAGCTAAGAGACTCTGAGGCTGTCAGCCAACTGCTTCGGCCGACGTGGAAAAGTTTAAAAATTAATTGCGAGCGATATAAACTCAACCAAAAAATTTGAAAATTTTATACACGTTCATTTTGATCAGGAATATTTAAAAACATTATAATTAAAAAAAATATGCATAATGCCCATTCAGTCTAAATCACACACGACTTGAGTATCCACGTTTCGGTTAGCTATAACGAGTGGCTTATATAAGACGTAAGTCACCTGCTTCCTTAATTATTTTGAACGGTGTAATTCACTATTTCATGTGAATAAATTGAACTGGATGAACAGTTGCGTCGCGATATTTCAACTTATTGTTCGCACGACAATGTTAGGACATTAAATAAAATTAAAATTAAATAAATGAAAGAAGTTAGAGAACCGTTAATTACCTTAATAGACGGTTATGTTTATATGCAGAATAATTCAGATGAATAAAAGCAATATAGAGGACTCAGATTAGGTGAATGCTTTCTAGTGACAATCGCCAGTAATCTAACAATGAATGTCTTCATTCGGTTCTAGTGATCTTAAACAAAGCTTTGTGAAAGTTAAATATTATTTAACGTAGACTGTTGAAATCACAAAACCGTAGCTATATAATGCAAAATTTATCATTTTTTAGAGAAAGAAGTGCGTATTATCAAGGATCCTAAAGATTTTTAGAGATTAAATACGTTTTACTAATAATCTTTAAGTAACTAACTTATAATTAATGAAACAGCGTTTATTCTTATGGTGTATTAATAATATTAATGAAATCATATAGACCAACCATAAGCGAACAACTAATTTTTATTTATGTCAAATGGTAGAAACAAGAATACCATTTATCAGTCAGTGTTGAATATTTTAAAAAAACAGCCCAGTTATATCACACATTCTAAGCGGCATTGGAACCTTTCCATTACTGATCGAGCATATCGCCAGGGATAGTACAACTTGCCATTAGAAAAAAATCAGCATATGTTAGGAGGACTGGATCGGCTAAGAGAGCATAACGTGCAATTAACAAGTCTAACAACTTCTGTTGCAAAGAATCCATGTATATTCTAGCCGTGTTGGCAATCGCCCCGTCTGGTAGGAAGCATAAATGGTTCATATCAACTTAAACTTTTGACGAAGTGCCGGAAACTATGGACAATGATTAACCAAACAACCAAGGAGAAGACACTATTCCACAAAACACTTTTAATTCATTCATGTTGAATTAAAAGTGTTTTGTGGAATAGTGTCTTCTCCTTGGTTGTTTGGTTCATATCAACGTTGAGCATTCGTAATTGAGCAAGAAAGAAGTCTTGCAGCACTCTTAGTTAACTTTCACTTGTGACTGTTCACAGGAGATAAACCCTCATCGTCTCGAAAAAACTGCCTCCCTTTAATTCCAAACAGGCTATTCCACACAACACCATGGCACGAGCGACATTGCTGGGTTTTTTGCAATTGTGTGTGTGCATTTGCATCCTTGCAATAGCGCAAATTCTGTTTAGTCACAGAATCACATAACTCGAAGTATGCTTCTTCAGATATAATCAAGTTCCATATTAAAGTTTATTCATTGTTAAATCAAGCACATTCAATGTATGTCAAGTTTAATTAAAGGTTATTCAATGTATAATCAATTAATTTCCATATTAGAGTTTATTCAAGTTCCACATCAAAGTTTATCCCCATCAACTTTATTCACAAAGCCACATAACTCGAAGTTCCATCTGTGGTTTTGCCCAAAGAAGATCAGATCGCGGTGAAAAATTGTTCGCATGCAACCAAAATTGGCTGGAAATTGGCGTCTCTTCAGCTGAAATGGCATCTCTTCAGCTGAAATGGCATCTCTTCAGCTGAAATGGCATCTCTGCATCTGATACAATCAACGACATTTTCTGTGTAATGAATTTTTCTCCTAGGTGCTTCCTAATTATAAACTCAACTTCGATGATAGAATTCTTTATATTTAAGTTGTATACCATTAAAAGACCGTTAGACGGATTCAAATTTTACATAAGCATTACAAAACTATTTCTTAAGCTCTAAGCTATGAAGAGATACACTACACAGACAAAAGTATTTGGACACTGCATGTTTTTCTGAAAAATTGTTTTATTGTGACTTCTACCACTTGATTGCTACCCCCTTTCTCTTTATGCAAAACATTCCAGAAAATTATATTCTAAAATGGCCCAATTACTACAAGCTCTTTTCAATTTTACTTACTTTTATCAATCAATCAAGGGCGGAAAGTCGGGTTCTTGAAATTAAAGGTGGCAGTAGGTGTTTTATTTAAGGCAAAATACGAGAAGCAAAGTATTAAGAATCAAAACAAAATTAAATCTTTATTCAAGACATACAACAAAAAAGAGGTACAAATAAAAGGAATCTTATTCTAAGTGAAAGAAAGGATAGAACTTATCAATACAGCAAGAAAGTTAAAGATAAATAAATAACGGTACTTAACTCTAATGCAAACCGTGTATATAAAAAAATCTATGAATAAATTTATTCTCAGAAGAATGAGTTCTTTCCACCACTCTGAGTTTCTTCACCAAATTCTCAAAATATTTCAAAACAACTCATTTCTGTGATATCTTTAAATTTCAAATTTTCCCGTCTAAACAATTACACATACTTGCCAGTCTGCTAATTCCAATTATCGGCACTAAATACCTTTGTCACTTAAACATACTGAACAGGCCATGCACAACACCTTCCTGAAATCACAACACCGAAGAATCACTAACATAAACCTGAAGGTCAACGTCGCACACAAGGAGAATCTGGATCAATCGGTAAACGAGCCTTGTAATTTGCTCAAACTGTCCTTACCGAGCTCTACAGATTTACTCCTATTCTGCAGATGTCTTCATTGATGCACATCTTGAATTGTTCCCATGCCATGCATGCGAATGCTCAGAGGTTCTTTGACTTCATGATCCAATACTAATATTCGCACTATCACGATGCTGATGACTTATGTATACGTTTCACTCTCAACAGGTCAAAATACAAAAGATTGTAGGGAAGACGCCGAGCTTGGCGCTCCCGAGTGCCTCCCGACTACATCATAACAGCTTTCACGTAAACCGCCTCACATTGTCTCACACTTTCCCTCTCTCTGTGGTCCCTTTTATAGAGAAGCCACATTCGGCCTCTCTTTCAACAAAAATAAAAAAATAATTTCATTTACTTTTCGCATTTCTTCGCAATAAATGCTCTATATATCAAACCCAAGATAGAGAGTTTATATATCTTTATTCATTATGCTAAAACATTAAGCTTTCCAGAGACAAAATCAAGCGGAATCCAAAATAAATCCAAAAGTTGACATATCCTGCAAAATACACCTCCCCTATTATTGGATCTTTCTGTTATCCCTAATGTAATCTATCTATTTTTATAAAATGCAGTTCATACAAAAATGCTCATGTTTAATTCAACAAATGCAACAACTTCGTGTGATCGACAACAAATTCCTTCATTATGCCTTTGAGCCAAAAGATCAAAACTCTTCTAAATAAAACTAATTAGAAAAAACCGTGAAACGTCACATTATTATTTTATTTAGTAAAGATAGGCCCATATTTTGCTTGCGCTGCAGCGACAACACGTCGAGGCATACTTTACATAAGTTGTCTGTAAATTTGGGCAGGAATAGCTCTCCATTTCTCTTGCAAGGCTGTTAGAAGAGATTGTTGGGAAGACGGGCGTGGTTTGCGTTTTCGTATCCATCGCCCCAATTCGTTCTACAAGTGCTAGATCAGATTGAGATTGGGGCTCTGAGCAGGTAGGTCGAGCAAATCCACCTCATTTTCACGAAACTAGTTCTATACACGCTTTAATGAATGGAATGGAGCTCGATCCTGTCGAAACAAACAACCGTTACCTCCGTAGTATTGCCACAGTGTAGGCAGGGTCAAAATTATCCAGAACGTCGAAGAAAAAGTCAGCGTTTATGGTACCAGGTACCAGAACCAATGGACCGAGTCCTAACCAGGAAAAACAATCCACACCATGATGAACCCTCCACAGAACTTCGCTGTTAAATAACACAGTATGTAAGAAACCGTTCTTCAGGTTGTCGCCACTCTCAAACACGTCTGTAGACTGGAAGAGTGAATACCGTGACTCATTACTTTAAAAAAGTTTTCCATTCTTCAACGATCCAGGAACGACGGTCGACATACCAGGTCAAACGACGCCTCGCATTAACATTTGTAATCATCGGCTTGTGTACAGTTGCTCTACCATGATAACCGATCCTATGCAATTCTCTGCGGATAGTTTTGTTACTAACGGGGCTCCTAGATGATTTTCAACCTCTTCAGCGATCGAAGCGGCAGAGGAAGTGCGAGACTTCTTAACGTGTCGTACCAGGCATCTTCTATCAAGTTCTGCGGTGTCCGTGACGTTCTTTTACTTTTGTTGCATCGTCTTGTTTCCATCTCTTCCATCTCTTTATGTTAATACGCTAAAGTCGATTTTGGGATTCCATTTGGATGCAATGCCTCGTGCAGAAAGTTTACACAAATGGGATCCAATGAACAAATCCATGTTGGAACTCAGTAAGTTCGGGTCCACGCAGCAGAGCTTCACGAAAGTTAATAGATAGTTAACAGAATATGAACAGCTTTTTATTATATTCATGCCCTTCCGAGCATACCGTTTGGCTAACTCATTATTTGCATATTTTTAAATTTTATGGGGTGTCCAAATACTTTTGTCTATATAGTGTATTCCAGATAAATAAAACTTTATACCATTCTTTTGCGAACATTCATCGACGTTTTTCTTCAAACAAAGATTAACAATACTACTTAAATATCATGTTTTTCGCCAATAAACCTTTGAACAACCAAATCACTGATGCGATCGATGTCCACATTCTTTTAGATCACATTTTTTCATCTTTCAAATCTGGATATAATACATCCAAAATTTCTTCTAATATACAAGATTTGGATATAATTTGTTCAGGGAATACGAAGAAACCATCACAATAACGCTCTCTCCCTTCACCAACTTTCAACAAAATTCAGAAAAACCTCTTTGCTCTGCGGATAAGTTTGCTTGGTTAATTCGTTTCATCATCGATCAACGACTTCAAATACAGGTCAATTAATCATAGATGCATGAACTCAACTGATACAGAAGGCCATTCACGATTTTATTTTTTGAATTTTAGACTAACATTCCATATTTATTTTTCCTGTCATGTTTTATCTGATACCCCCTTGACAATAGCCCGACACCGGTACTTCCAGATACAAAGCTGTTTCGGAGGGCTACGAGATCCAGTTTGTCCCATTTCTCTTGCGCAGCTTTCCAAAGCCCAGTCTAACTTCTGCATCGTCGCTTCCCGAGGGCTCTCTTGAACATCCCCGAAAGTCCAGAAATCCATTGGGGCGGCTTAGGTAGAGCCATGCTTCATCAACACTTAGATTGTCTAACGTAACAATCTTTTTCCACTTGTGGCCGGCTAGGAATTTCTCGTAAAGCTTCCGGCAGTTCACCTTCCTTTCTGCGATGTGACGTGGCAAGAGCTTATTAACTCTCGGCTTGTGGTCTTTACGAAGATTCAAATCTCTGTTGATAATTTTGTTTACTGTTGCGGACGATATTCCTAGTTTCGAAGCAATACTTTTTTGTGTTGGGGAATTTTCGTACTCTTCGAATGACGTCCGCGGTCCTCACTTTCTTGGGAGCGTTTTAGGACCCTGCAATTGACCCAGGCTTTCTGCGGATCGAGCTTTACCACGGGAATTGAGTATATTGAAGACACTTTTCTTAGAAATAGCATGACCTTATTATTTATATCATTGTACTCTTTGACTGTACGAGTAATTCTTCTCGGAAAGGGCGGTGACGTACCCTGCTAACCAACGGTCCACTTTCGGTGGCATATTACATGAAAACAAAATAATAATCCCACCAACACGTGCTTATGTACTAGACGTTTCTTACCCATAATTCCCGCAGATAAATTTACATGCAAGTAAAAGTGATTTTAATATAATCTCCATAAAGTATGAATGTCCTTCTGTATAATATCCCATTAATTGCATCTCTTCTTTCTTACTTAATAAATCTGTCATTTAATACCGGTGTTTTTCCACAATTGTTAAAATCCTCACTTATCATCCCTATTCATAAAAGTGGAGATAAGAATGATTTTGGTAACTATCGGCCTATAACCATTACATCTCCTCTCTCTAAGATCTTTGAATCAGCAATGAAACTTCGCCTTGTTGGCTATTTGGAGAAATATAAGTTAATTTCTGAAAAACAATATGGCTTTCGAAAGAATGGTGGTACTGAGCCCCTTCTTCAAATTATACTAACACAAGTAGTACAAGCAATGGATAATGGATTGAATCCGTTCATCCTATACCTGGATCTAACAAAGGCATTTGACTCTGTTCATCATAATCTTTTATTATTGAAACTACATAATGCTGGAGTTAGAGGCTTGACTAATGACTGGTTTAGATCATATTTGCTGGAAAGACCTGTTGTCACAAAACTGAATGATATAATTAGTAACTCTTTATGCCTGGAGAGAGGTGTACCTCAGGGCACCATTTTAGCTTCCATTTTGTTTAACTTTTTTATTAATAATATCTTTTATTTAAATAGTGCTGGTTCTATTTATGCATATACGGGTGATCTAGCTATTTTATATACTAATGAATATTCTGCTAATTTAACAGATGTGAAAAGTGATCTTAATTTGATATCCAAATGGTTATACGATAGTGGATTACGCCTTAACCCAAGCAAATCTAAATTCCAAATATTTTCTTATTATGATATTTATTCAAATCCTAACTCTATATTCTTCCATAGTTATTTATGTGGAAATAGCTGTACAAAAAATTGTGGTGAGATTGAAAATGTTAGTCGTTTTAATTACTTGGGTATTATAGTTGACTCTTGTCTTAGTTGGAAATATCACTGTATCTCCTTATATAACAGACTAAAACATATTGGCTGGACATTAATACATTTAAAAATGAATCTTCCAGGGTCCCTAATGAAATTATCATATTATGCTTTCTTTTATTCCATTCTTCAATATGGAATAAAGCTATGGGGCGGCACATATAAGACTCATTTAT
The DNA here is from genome assembly GCA_023313115.1 of Rhysida immarginata. Classification (NCBI taxonomy): domain Eukaryota; kingdom Metazoa; phylum Arthropoda; class Chilopoda; order Scolopendromorpha; family Scolopendridae; genus Rhysida; species Rhysida immarginata. Next base: position 59,265 of record JAHWFO010020198.1, read on the forward strand.
ATAAATTAAATAATTTCCATAATTACATCTTAAAGGTTGTATTTGGGCAGAAGGAATCCCTTCTTTATTTAGAGTTAAGGAGAATCTATATTTACAAAGTTGCCGTATCAGTTTTAAAAGAAGAAAAACTAGCGTTGGATACTCAACTTGTTCATACCACTAGGTTTTCTTTAAAACGTCCAACTATAATACCAAAGATAATTCACACTTTCGTAGCACATCAATATTTATTTTTATCCAAAAAATTTTTCAATAATATCCCGATGGAAATAAAAAAGAATTCTATAAACGGAAACTGTAAATTGGCTATTAAAAACTGGTTAAGCACACATATTGAAATAATATCATGTTTCCTTTTCCTATCTAACTAAATTATATTGTTAGATACAAATTATATTGAAAATGTTTTTCTCTATTTGTTATCTATTGATTGATTTCTTTAAGAAATCCTAGTATAAGATTTTGAATATCTTAGATTTTTTATATTGTTTATACTTATCAATAGGCTTTACACTCTGCTGTATTTGCAATGTTTTGTATGAATGATGTAAAAAACTTTAAACTTAATAAACTTAATTAATATGAGCTAATTCAGACTGGCAGGAAATATTGCACGTCAATAGCTTAACAGAAACGTTTAACTAATTAAAAACAGAAGGAAACACTCTGCCGCAAAATGTTTAATATCGTATTTACACGAATGTACATTTCGAGGACAAAATCATCATCTTCAGCAAGATATTGAATATTTTACTCTTTGGATAAAAATGATAAAAGCGACTTCAGATGAAAGCCATAGGATCACAATTTATTTCATGGTTGTGGATCAGTTTTTGCAGTGATCTAAAATCACGAAAACCCCTTTCTCCAGGAATGACGATATTTGATGAGACAGCCCTAAAAGTTGCACGATATCGCAATTTTTATTGGAGAAGGCAGCATTTCAGAGCAGTATATGATATCTACTTTCAGAACTAGAGAAGTTCAAAATATTACTATTAGCAATTGCGATTGTGCAAAGTGCCTCATGAGTTACAAAAAATCTCCCGAACGCAATGACAGCATATCTACAAAGAACATCTATCAAACAGCAACGAAATCACAAATCCACAATACATATGGCATGTTGAGGCGTTAAAAATGATGTATTCTGGATAGTTGTGTCCACATTTTCTTGGCTTATTTTCACCTGCAAAGAAAGAACAACTCTTTTTACCACAACAATACAGTATTATATTACGTTCAGGAATCTACGCTCAAAGGTGAGGCTAGAACAAATAACTCGATCCAGACAACAGTGGGTCACCGTCACCGTGCACCTGGACCATACTCGATGCCCTCCGCAAAGATCAAGCTATGGCGACCTCATTGGGCTAACAAGCCATCCACGGCCAACCGCCAAAGAGATGTATCCTAAGAGTTTTCAAGGAGCGATAAAAGGAGATGTATCCTAAGACTTCACGTATTATATGTAGAGTACCGAAAGGGCGTTAAGGACCTGCCTTCATTTATTCTAGCTGTCGGACATTGCATCCAATGATAGGAGCAATGCTTATTATTTATTGTTGTAGTAATATTACCTCATTTTATATAAAATCATAAATGAAATAAAATTATTGTTAAATTGTAGACCTGCCTCATTCGTATTTATTGATTTTATTTTAGACCGAGACTTTGTTGTTTATTGTCCGGTTGCATTTTGTCTTGATTGCATTTTGTCCAATTCTCTAAAAAGAGGAAGAAACCTATGCAGCAGAAACGAAAGAAGAAAAAGTGCAAAGAAACTGATAAACCACCAAAAATGTTATGGGAAACTCTTCTGAAGTAGAAATAAATGAACCTTAGAAGATAACAGAGGAAGATGTACTTCCTGACATCGCTAATAAACTGACAATTTCAGCCACCTGTTAAACATGCACCCACAATTTCCCCTCCTTGAAACTCAGTATTCTAACATCGTATGTTGTGAATAAAGAAATTGATGCTTCCCATCTGTAGCTGGGTGTCCAATCGCATAGCGAATTTTATTGGTTTTCATAACATAGATTTATACGGAAATAGATTATTTCGTCATGCAAAAAAACATTTGGCCACAGTCAATTTTCGTCACATTTACATTGTTCTTACCTACAATGATATAGCAAAGCTTCAGGGATTATATTGAGGAACCTTCTCTTCCAATTAACTTTATTAAGGGATGGCTGTTTTACACTCTCTATGCCAGAGAAATAAGAAAATATAAAATAGCGTTCTCAAGAATTATCTGCATGTTTTTGCTTAAAAAATACCCGTAATTAACCCTTTGAATGTCGTTAACATGACATCCATGTAAAAAAAAAAGTGTTTAATGGTGTCGTTAACATGACATACATGTAAGGGGCAGCAAGGAAGTAGGGGAAAATATTCAGAAGGGGAGAGTGGATTATAGACAGAGGGAAACAATGAAGAGGGGAAACAACAATGGACGAGGGCGGAGCACACACCAAACAAGAGATGGAGGGGAAAATTAAGGGAAAAAAATGAAAATGGGAAACTAAATAAAATTTATTTTATTGCAATTTTTATGTAATTTGATTTTTAAAATAAAACAAATTTATTTTAAATGCATTTTTGTAATACGATGTATATAAGAATAATAAATTTAATTCAAAATCAGATCTACTTTGAAATTTGTTTATATCATGATAGAAGTAAGAAAATAAATTATAATTTTTAATTTTTTTATTTTATGAAACTACGAAGAACAATAAAAAAGTATACTTTCGGATATGGTTCTATATTTTTTGTCATTTTACTGATTTTTTGTTCTGTGCTTTTCTGTATCTGTAAAAATATTGTATTGGTAAATTTTAATTCTTTTCAAATATAAATAAGAAAAAATAAAAGATAAAAAATATTTTTATTACTGTGAATAAATAGAGATGTAAAAAGATGAAATATTTTAGTAGGAATGCGGGAAATAGGCCTAAATGTCGAAAAATAAATGCGTAAAAATAGATAATATAAAAGGGCTTATCATTCGTATTTTATTCATGTTTATAAATCAATCCCGCTTCATACTTATAGGATTTATTCAAAAAAAAAAAACTATGAAAAAAATATATATCATGAACATGATATAATTATTATATCAAATAATTTTTCTCTTCACATATAATGAATCTCCTAACGTTTTTATTATTGGGAGTAGGTAGGTCTTATAAAAAAGAGAAATTATATATTTATATGATGCGGGAGACATTACGTCCTATATTAGTGGTGTGCGATCCATCGAAAACTATCGATCCATCGATGGTTTTATTCGTCGATCAATCGATCAATTTTACAAAACATCGATTGCCAGCGACGGTTGTATACAAAACATCGATTGCCAGCGACGGTTGTTTACAAAACATCGATGGAAATTTCCATAAATAGTGATGATCTGATTGGATACGCTATCTTCATATCATAGTTCCATGAATATAGATGCAAAAATATTAAAATAATTTGTATATTATTTGCAATTTTCTTAAACTTGTAATTACCTTGTAATTAAAATAAATAGTTATAAAAATCTTTATGCCAATTTTGTTATTTTATAATTTTAAACATTAGTAAAAAGATGAATTTTATAAAAATTGTGATTGACACAATCGCAGAACAAGGAAGTAGTAGGCTAAAATTCCCCTTGCTAAGAGAACAATAGATGAGGGTAAGCAATTCAACGATGGTTGGGGACAACAATAGATGAGGGGAAAACCAGGAAAGGATTAGAGAAATTACATGCAGTGAAGTGGCAATTTGGGAATAAGAGGCATGACACCAGCAGGATATAAAGGGAAAAAGTTCCTGACAAGCAAAGGGTTAATATGTCTTTGGAATGACATGCTATTTGGTATAATCGATAATACTGTATTCTAAATCGTAAATCGCCGAGTTGAAGTAATCAAAATAAACGTATGCTTTTAAGATTATTACTAAATATACCATGGACCGAAATTAACTGTTGAGGGATCATGTCGACATTTATGCAGAAGAGATGTTATAAATATTAAGTAAATACAACATAAGAGTAGTTGCATGAAGCCTTTATTGCAAGATAAAGAAATTTATATGATTTCCATACGCCCACTTTTAAATTTACAGTTGTATAATACAATTTAAAAGAATTCCAACCAAAGGTAAGAAAAAATTTACAGTTAATCCGTTTGAAGAAGATTTACGATGGGTAAGGCATTTACTCTTACTTGCTGATAATTCTTGGGAATTGCATAGATCGGTTCTACATGTTTCGGAAAACCAAACAGTACTGTTAACAATATGAACGTCTTTTCCTTGTTTTTCGGAAAATCTAGGATGTCCGAAGATTATGTCATTACAACCACGACGAACTTGAGTCATTTTTATTGATGATCTTGAATATATTTCTGGATACAAGTATGCTACAAAAAAATAGCAGGAGTAGACTTCATGTGGGCAGGTTTCCTCTTGTATCACAAACGAATCATTAAGACATCTACGAGTCACGCATGTATAACACTTCAATCCGAGAGCACCGAAAATATTGAAGATCCAAAGAAGCATAAATGAAATTGCAATGCTCATATTCAACTACGAAAAAAAAAAAAAAGAGAGAAACAAATAAGCAAATAAATAAAATACTGTATATTTTATCAATTATTTTAATAAAAACACGAAATCCTCTGAAAGAGTGCACATAAGTGAATAGCTGAGCTAATTAGGCAGTCATCGGCCTCGGTGGCTCAGCGGTTGCGTGGTCGCCTCTGATGCCCGAGTACGCGGGTTCGATCCCGGCCGAGGACGACGAGGATTTTTCAGGGGGAAATCCTGAGATCACGCACTTCCTTCGGAAGGGAAGTAAAGCCGTTGGTCCCGTGTAGTCGTTTGCCGGCTGCACGTTAAAGAACCCTTGCGAGGCAAAATTTGCGGCCCCTATAACGCCGTCCTGAAATGACCATAGCAGTTGAAAAGGACGTTAATACCAAACAAACCAAACCAAACCTAATTAGGCAGTCTCTTTTGATCATAATTTCAGAAAACTTTAACGAACTTGGTTACTTAATCAAATTTTTTTGAAATTTAAAAATTCTAATGGTCTAATGTTTATGATCCGAGGAAATCGTATGCAAATTCCTTAAGCGTTAGATATTACTTTTAAAAGACGTGTATCATATTTAAATGGGCCATGCCTATAGTGGCTAGAATAGATTGTGTGGCTTTTAGATCGCGTGATTCTCCAACTGGCAACACGCTTTGACATGGATAGGTCTCCCGGAAGAAAAACAATCTGGTGAGAACCGCCCTCAGCCGAAAGCCAAGGATTTAGCCCGAAAACAAAGTAACGGCGCTTGATAACATGGACAGATAGCGTTAAAAACAGTAGGTATTCGACTTGAGCAATGTAAGTATAGGAATTACAGTTTCGTTTAATCTATTTTATTTTACGTTTTTTCCCATTTCTGTCTTTATTTAAAACTAGATGTATCCCGTCAAAATTTGACGGTAAACAACCCATCTTATTATTAATCTCCATCTCGTTAATTAAAAAATCTATATATTTAAGTTCCAAGGGTGATTCTTTCGACAGTTCATTGAAGAAAGTATCGCATCTCTAAACTTCATTTTGGTCTTAAATGAAAGATCTTTGTCTGTAGATTTGTCAAAGTTAGTTTTATGTGTCCATAAATGCTATTAATAGGCGGTAATTTACAATTAATAATTGCTTTAAGCGCATAAGTTATTATATGATAAAAACTGTCTTTAACACATCTGCAAAAATTGGCTTCCGTGCAACGTTCTCTGCTTTTAAGCTGCTCTATTATTCAATTTGTTGCTCTGGCGATTTATTTATTTATTTATTATTATTACAACGCTTATATAACTTTCGCCATTTGGATCATGTTTGGTGGATGAAATCTTGTGATCAATATTTCAACCCCTTCCACCAGTCCGATCTTGCTGAAATTTTGTACACTACTCAAAGTCGGTGACAATGCATGAATCTAAAAGAAAAATTTCAAAAAATCCAAAGGGGGAGGGGAGGGAATTAATATGAAATAGAGTTGGCTTATGTTTGTTTGTTTGCTCAAGAGATGGCGCAATGTGTAAATAATTTTGATAAGCGTTGTTTTTTGAAAAAAAAATTTTTTCTTCACTTGTTTTATAATTAAAGAGATAGAGATTAATATTAAGATGGGCTGTTTACCGTCAAATTTTGACGGGATCCATCTAGTTTAAGTTTAATATGTATACAGTGGAACTATAACATAATCACTGTCTGTATTGTTATCGTTGTTAATTGTTTGTGTAATTGTTATTAATTTGATCATCAATGCTAGCAAAGTTGTTGATTGTGACGTCATTGTGGAGAGGATTGTTTGATTTACAAGCGTAAGCAATTTTTAATTGTAAATTACCGCTATACTCTGTCCAACGAAAGTTGGAGTGGGCGTGTCCAGTTAAACTTCCTGTTTCAATTGTTAGACATTGTTGATTCTACTTTGGCAACAATGTCTAACAATTGAAATAGAGTATAGAGTATAGAAGCGGATAGACCCGATTGTATAATCGGGAAATAACCCATTGTTAGATGTTTTCTTTGTTGTGACATAGTCCACCGTCGCTGATTTTATATAAATAAATGATGATGGGCACAATAACTAACTTTGACAAAACCTACAGACTAAGATCTTTTCATTTAAAACCAAAATGAAGTTTAGAGATGCAGTAGTTTTCTCCAACGAACTGTCGAAAAAATCACCTTTGGAACATAAATATATAGATTTTAATAGTAGAAATAAATGCTTGTTGGTCGATAACTAACAGACTATTTTTCTTTTCCCCAATTCAATTTATTTTCCACTGAATTGAGACGATATTTTGAAAACGAAATATCCGTCTGTTAATATGAGATTAATTTTATGCAGCTAACTCTTCCGAAACGGCAAGCAGCAGAAGCATTGGTTAATTAATTGGTTAATTAATATTTAAACTGCCCCTTGACGTATTTTTTATGAAACTGATTAAGCCTTTTAAAAGATATCATTTTTTCTAAAATTAAAGAAATGGCTGTAGCATTCATCCCATTTGACATGTACAGTCTAGTGCAAAAAGGTTTTTACCTGCTCCGTAGGAACTGACCTTACTGGATGTTGAGCGGTTGCAAAATCAGGTACTTTTACTGAGAGTCAAGGCAGATTAGACTGAACATGTCCCTTCTGAATGAAAATAGGGTAGCAGGTATATGCTTAGGATGTGCTATTCACGTGCTCAAAAAATGACTTAAGTCTAAACCTTTATGCACTAGACTGTACGCACGCCTCTCATTGGGACGAATAATTTTTGTAAATAACTTTGTGGGCTCTGATGAGCATTTGGGAGTTAAGGTGTTTATTCTCATCCTTCATTCCGAAAGGTTAACTACTTCCAACGGAATTTTTTTTTTTCATCTTTCGCTAAGTATGGTGAAATTTGTTCTCGAAAAAAAAAATGTATGTTCGTATATGACCAAATATTGTGCAGCTAACTCTTCCGAAACAGACTCTCATTGAAATTAATAATTTATGAATATAAATTGATGGGAAATTACCATTTGAGAGAGAAAGGTTTTTATTTTTATAAAAAAATTAAAAATTTAACACCTAAATTGGGCCTAGGTGAATGCAAGAATAAATTGTAGCGCATAGTGGGAATTTACCTTTCCACCATTTATTAAAAAATGTTTTAATAGTTGTGAATGTGTAGGATTTGGTTAGGATGTGCTACAAAATGGGCTACACGAAAAATTTTGCTTCACATACTCTCAGCTCTATCTCTCCTAGAACAGAATAATTATCATTTCTCTCAAATTTCGATAAGGTTTTACATATAAAACAAGTAACTATGCATAATATTTATGATAAGGTTGCGATCATAGCCTCTTACAAGACTGTCAGAAGAAAAATAATAGCCTGTCAGTGATCGGCCAACAAGCATGCATTTCTATGTTAAAATTTTAAATAAAGAAAGAAATGGGAAAAACAAAAAATAAAATATCTTAAAGCAAACTGTAATTGATAGGATGAAAATCTCTACGTTTGCTTATTTTATCATATTTAAGCAATAAATCGTTATACGAAGTAATTCGTTTTATAAGTTTAAAAAAATCTGTTAAATAAACATTGCATGCATTTTTTACTTTTATTTATTTTTCTTACAATTTTACTTAATTTTTAAACACAAATAAAATTTATTAATTTTCTACCATAATATAAACCCATTTAAATGTAAAAAGTTTAAAAATTTCCTATATTTAAAATGCTGAAGCAGCATCCCTACTGATTTTAACGCCATCTGCTGGTATCATCATTGAATGGGACACTTAAAAACTGCCGATCGCCACACTATCTCTATTCTAGCCACAATGTTAAATTCTTCTCTACAAGTTGACCAACTTTGTCACCAGGTACTGCTTATTAGCAAGATTTTTCACTGCTTACAGCAACACTGTCAGACCATGTGCTAAAGTGCTGCTATCTCATTCTGCCAGTCTCAGCATGCCGTTATGCAAGTGCGGCAGAAATAACTCGCGAATTTCAAACTTAAATAACAAAGCAATGATAGAAGTTAATCAAAATTTTATTTCACAGTTTGAGAGAACAATGTTTACCATTTACACCATCATTTAGTTTTGAAAACAATATCGTACAGCTCATTCAAAGGCCAGCACACTCCGCCGATCACGCATCTTGCGATTTCTTTCACCAGGGGTGCCTGAAGGCTTAAGTGTACTAGAGTCACTGTATAAGAAGTGGCTCTAAAGTGTAAAAACGAAAGTCGGGAACACAAGAAGAACCAATGTTGCCTTCTGCCAAAAAAATTGCGGCAATAACTCCGGAAATGACCGGGTAATGCAGAACTTCCGGGAGAGGATTCAGAAATACATACAAAATGAAGGTCGGAATTTGGACGATATTGTTTTTCAAACCTAAATGACAATATATGTGACGTAAATAGTAAACACATGTTCTTCCAAAATTTTGATTTACTTCTATTATTGTTTTGCTATTTGCATTTAAAATCTGGGAGTTATTTCTGCCGCACCCTGTATATAGTACTTGCATTGGAGTACTTGTTCCGCTTGGTATAAAGTTCAGCCAGAAATGATTCAGAAGTGCTTCAAGAAAGTTAGATTTGTCACCAGAGCCCGTAGCTACCAGGGTTCCAAGTAGTTCAGTCGAACCAGGGCCTGGGGGACTGTTAAGCAGTATATTGGATTGGGGTCAGGGGGACCAGCTGTCAAAGTTCGAACCATGGCCCGTTACAATTTTTCTACGCCACTGGTTGCAACTCACGATGAATTAACAATCTGCAATGGACCTGATCCAGAAAGCTATATTTCGAACAATAATTGCCGAAGTATAACCTCAAAAACAGCAGGAACTAAAGTCCCCGACTGCTAAGTTTCCACTAACATTTAACTGTGCCTACGTTAGGATTGCCGTATCACCCTTTCTCCTGATGAGTGCGCATCCGCCGGCACAAATATAGATAGATTGTTGAAACAAATTAAACAACCGTTTTAAAGAAGAAACCGAAATACAAATAATATTTTAATTATCCCATTCTTTATCCATTGTTTAATCCATGCTTAATTATATTATTTATATGTTACAAATGCAGCTGAATTTACGAATATTTTTATCGATGAGAACTGTATTAGACAAGCAATGGCTTCGACTTCGAAACGATCTTCCAGCCAATGAAGATCAACAGCAACGAATCTCCAAAGAAATATCATAAGAAACATGAAAGGGGAAAACCAATTAATGGAATGTGTCGCCAAATTATTTTGAACGTGTACTCCAAAGTGAAAACGGGCAATCCCGCATGGTCGTCAGCCAAATGTTATAAGAAAACGGCTTATCTTAGGGTGTGTCAGCACGCACCATTACAACAATCAAAAAGGAGTGGAACAACATTGAAGACAGCAATGCAAGTCTTCAAGTTGTGCACCTGAAATCACCGCAAAAAATACGTCCCAATCGAAAGGTTGCTCTGAGCAACTTTGATTCTGCAAGGCGTTGTTCCAACCGTAAACAAGGTATAAGTGGCATCTTGATTGATGTGTAAGGTTTAATCACTTGGTAGGGTGAAAATGAATTATATTCTTCAATTTACGTATCTTGCAGATCATGACTGAGATCAACGAAGATCCACTTCTGCCAAACATCACCGAACACACTTTACGGCGTTTGATGAAGATTTTAGGATTTAAATATGAAAGAAGAAGCATGCCATGCTCATTGAAGATGAGCGCATTTTGCAATGGCGCCATTCATATTTAAGAAAAACACGGACTTTCCGAGACAAAGGCAGAAGCATCTATTATTTGGACGAAACATGGGTAAACTGTGGGCATACAATTTCACGTGTCTGGAAGGACAAGGCTGTTCAAACAGTTGAACAAGCCTATAGATAGAATTTGTCTTGTGGACTGAAAGATCCTTCCGGAAAAGGCAAAAGATTGATGTTACCAATGCAGGAAGCGACACAGGATTTGTTGAGGGAGCCTTTCTGTGTTTCGAAAGCAAAACCAACATGCCGACTATCAGGACGAAATGAATGGGAACATATTTGAGGATTGATTTGTGAACCACTTGTTGCCACGATTGCAGACAAACAGCATTATTGTTATGGATAACGCACCGTACCATTCCGTAAAAATGGAAAAAGTGTCACGCATAAGTTATGAGCGCAGTGGAAATAAAGATTCTTAATTCTAAAGAAAGACACAGAGCATAACTTTAGGTAATAATAATAAGTAATTAAATTTATTCATTGAATTATTGGTTATAAATACAACAATTTGGAAAAGCAGAAGGGAATCAAAATACAGCCCCTTCGATTAAGATAAGTTAATTTTACAATAATAACTAAGCTATTCCCCGTGACCTCCGCGTACGTGCAGAAACTCACGTCAAGGTATTACGGTTCTTAGGTTACCGATAATACTTCACAAATCTAAACTTTAGATATATTTCTAATTTACAACTTGAATAGGCGTAGTACTGCCTGCTATCCGACTACGTAGTGATAAGCGTACTTTCTTCGCCGAGGGCTTGCTTCTGCTGAGCATAAAGGTAAGTATGGCTATGGCGTCGAACGGAACGCACCTCCAAGAAAGCGTTCACGTTGAGCGTTTAGGCCCTGGGACGACCCCACAGGGAATCTAACAACGAAAGGTAAAAAAATAAAATATTACAAACGTTGTCGACGCAGTTCTAAACGCACCCTTAAACATTAAACCTAATCCCCCTTTTCAGCAAAGAAATTAACTGCTAAACTCCTAGTTTTACTGTTAAATTACGCAGTCGCAAAATTGGAAAGCTCATGCGAAAATTCCTGCGGCCTGAAAAGGCTTAACACGCCGAGCATAGAACGCTCCTCTCTAATAGAGGACAGAAATGCTTTTAAAGGCAGGCGGGAAATTTCGAGAGACATTTCGTGACCAGACAGAGCCAGTTAATTAACGAATGAAACATGGCTTACCTGTCGTGCGGGAAAAAGGCGCCGAGACTCTCCTGTATGTAGGCGGAAATCGTTCAGGGAAATATACCGGTCCAATATTGCTCCCCTGCTTGGCTGCTGCTTGCTGCTTCATCCAACTCGGCTGAGTTTATCCACAGTTGCACTCCTTCTACGACGACCAAAGAACGAGTCGTGTATTGCAGAAAATTCGGGCCGTGGCGAATAGAGAATTGCCGTGCTTCTAATGAAATGAAGCCTCCTCTGCTCCCGTCGTGGTTCTTTGGCAGGCTGGAAGTGGGAAGAACGCCTGGCGAGGCGCTACAACTTGTAGTCGAATACGTGATGTCGTTTTCTATCGGGAAAACTTTAAAAACACTTTCATTAACAACAATTCCAAGCCTATCTGTCCTAGACGCGCATGTGCTCGTGGCGAGAACTCCGTAATCTTCTCTCATCGAGCTTGTCACTCGTGGCTGTCCTTCAATAGCACTTGGGTCCAGTAGAACTCTTACAAAGTCATTTTTGCATAGTAGAGCTTCTACGTTTTGTTGGGCTAACCTTCTCCTGTCAATCCCACGGTCACTCTCCTTGAATTTCCTTTCCCGCCGCGCCTTCTTTGCTTTGCACAGCCTTCCGCGCTGCTTCCGTGATTTCCGCTCGCCTCTCTCTCTCCTAGAGAGCTCACTTGATAAACTCTCGCCGTTTCGCTTAGTTTTGCAACCTTGTGGTGCTGCTCGAACTCCGACATTATTACTTAGCTGACACCGTCTGCTAATAATATCGGAGCCCGAACATGTCGCAAAACTTTGTGACACACTCGCCCCCTGCTTCACTGATGGGTCTCCCATCGTTTGGCTATCTCTCGAGAAATATCTGGAGATCGCATCCGCAAAAAAGTTGTTAGTAGATCTAACGTAAACTAGTGACACTTTAAATTCCAATAAATACTAGACCACCTGGGCCTGCAAACACGTTAACCGCGGCTGAGTTAATAGCCTGGTCACTGATTGGTTATCCGAGTAAATGAATGTTGGACTTGCTGTAAATAATGCCTCCAGTGCCGGGCCATGTAAGCAACTGCCAATAATTCCTTGGCATAGATAGAGTAATTGCGTTCATCTGGCCTGAATCTTCTAGATTCAAAGGCTATGGGCATTAATTTATCCCCATACTGTTGTAGTGCTACCGCGCCTATAGCCTCCTCTGAGGCATCACACATTATGTGTAATGGCCGATTTTCATCAAATAGCCTCAGTATGGGTGGCCTCGTAAAACAACTTTTCAACTTTTTGAATGCCTTTTCCTGTCTCGTGCCCCATACAAACTTTTCGTCCTTGCGCATCAAGTCGAACAATGGTGCTGTTATTTCGGCGTATCTCTCTATAAAAGAACGGTAAAATTGAACCGTGCCTAAAAATGCGCGCAACTGCCATAGTGACGAAGGCCTGGACCATCCCTTGATCGCTCTAATCAGCCTTTCCTCGCACCCTTTTCCTTTTGCCGAAAACTGTAAGCCGAGGTAATTAACTTTCGTGACGCCAAATGCGCATTTGCTTCTTTTCAAAAAAAACCTATGCTGGCGCAGTCTCTCTAACACTCTGCGCGTTCTTTTACGTAGCGCAGCCAAAGTCAGAGCGAATACCAGCACATCATCGAAGTACACTATGGCCTCTTTGTTGAACAGCCCCCACAAGGCCTCGTTCATCGCCTTGGTGAACGTTGAGGCTGCTCCTTTGAAGCCAAATGGCATCACTTTAAATTCAAAAGAACCCAAAGGCGTCCTAAATGAAGTGAACTTCGTGCGTGCTGGTTTCACTCTTATTTGGTGGTAAGCTTTTACAAAACAAAAAGACAAATTTTAACATGCAAAATGTTTCGCAGTAATAAACTTGTCTTATATTTTCTTATATTTTAAATTTGTACACAATTTTACGTTATTTGTTTATAAAATATTCAAATTGAATGAAAAAAAAATTATAAGATTACAGGATCATGGTAGTTTGTGCACAAAGAAGAGTACCCAGCTCATACAAATCCCTTTCAAGTGTCATGCAGTGTAGCTCTTAACTGTCCCTCATGCGCAGTTCCTAATTTGAACAAAGATAGCAGTCGGGGACTATAGCTAGTTACAATAAATCAAGTAAGGACGAGTTAGACATTGCAGGCTCCTACAGAAAATGAAGCCAGGCATCTGATAATGCAGCTAAAATCCTTGCTAAGAAAAATGTTCAAGAATGACGTGAGTGATGTAGCTAGCACTGAATGCACATTTGCACATAGCAAAAATAAGAAAAGGACCATTCGTCGATTGTCCAGAATCATTTCATTAACGCGGGCAATGTGTTCGGGAATGTTGGACATGGATGGTCTTCATGCGGGTATTCGTCCGTCAAATCAGAGCGCCCATTTTCGAACTGCTGACACCACTTTACAATTGCAAGACGAGAAATCACATTATCCCCGTAGACACTGCAAATTTCCTTATGGATTTCAGTGCAATTTAAACCTTTCGCCCACAAAAAAACAGTTCCGCGAATCTCCAACTTGGAGTGTACAACCAGTTGCTGAACCATGACAACAATACTCTTGCGTACGCAGTAAACGCGTGAACACGTGGGATCATGCCACTTTGCTACTATGGACATACAGGCAACATCCTTAAAAACGGCGAATGATGTCGGCGCTCTTCGACCACAGATGGTGCTGAGTGTAAAACTTACTTTTTGATTCACCCTCGTATATGACATGATTGCATTTACACATATATATACATTCGATTTTTTATGTTTTGTCGAATATTTAGAAAAATAAAATGGTATATTATTCTGAAACTTCAGGGGTGTAAAGAGTATGTTACACCTCACATATTTCAGTGAAGGTTTTGTCCCGAAAGCAAATAGGGTACCAGCAACAAAGTGAATCAAGAAAATAATATTTGGGATCACCCTGTGAAAAATAATGCTTGAAATGCGTTGTAGCTGTAGCATATGATTAAGAGGCTTTAATTTGTATGAGAATAGCACATATATTCTTGGAGATATAAAGGTTTCTTTAAAAAAATCGAAATTATTTCGTAAGTTTATGGTTTATAACATGCAGGATTTTCAATCCAATGCAATGCCATTTTCAGGAAACTTGACAAACTACAATACAGACAACACCCTCCAGTCAGAATATAAAAATATTAAATATTTGATGAAATATGAACATTTTTACTAAATAATGTTTAACTGCCCATGCGCAAACGTTACCAAAATGTTTTACATAATTTATTAGCCTCCTTCATATTGACTTCATATAGACATAGTGATTTCATATCAGCGTAAGGAGAAGAAGTGGACACTGGTGTCCGATTACTTTTGGGCAGATAGTGTATGATTATATCACTAATGTCCTTTATAAATAAACAGTACTGAAATTATGAAACGTTTATAATTATGCGGCATTTCAGTACTGTTTATTTTGCCGCATACCATATTTCCAATAGGTTGGAACGTTTGTCCTTTTATAACTCAGAAATTACTCAAAGAATCTCCACAAAATTTTCCATATATGTAGTTAGTGTCACTGTGCTTTCAGTAGGGTACTTTTTATACCGTGTGTATATAAATTTTTAAAATTATTTTTATTTTTCGAAAAGTTGAATTGTTTTCAACGTATGCCACTAGATGGCGATACTATCTTATCGAAAAGTTGAAAAGCTTTTTTTTTTAATGTATGGCGAGGCAAGACAGCGCACTAAAATCATAGTCTTTTTATCCCCTGGTTTGTGCACACGCGCAAATTCCGTTGTTTTAAATAAATAAATATAGATTGGAGATGACCTCCAAACATGATGTCGAGGTTCCTGGTTCGAACCGAGGTCGCAGAATTTTTCCTTCCATTTTTCGATAGAAAAATTAATAGAGCATGTTTGGAGGTCATCTCCAGTCTATATTTATTTATTTAAAACAACGGGACTTGTGAGATCATCAAACTTTCTGATGGTTTGGATAGGAGAAATTCTCGATCTGTGAGCCAGGCCGCCTCCTATTGGGCTTTCAACCTTTGACAACTTGGTTGCCTTTAAGCATGGCTGTCCGGGTGTCTGCGATAGCCCAAGTGATAGAGGCATCGGCCATGATAGTCGAGGTTCGTGGTTCGAACCCAGGTCGCAGAATTTTTTCTTCCATTTTTCGATAGAAAAATTAATCCGTTGTTTTAATCAACAATAGGATTGCTGTATTTATGGAAGAAGCAATTTTAGTCCCTTCTATTGCATGAATTCGCCTGCATCTCAAACTTCACAATATAATTTAACGATCGTACAATGTAACAAAACTGTCAGCTCGCAGCCGACTATTACGTGTTCAGCAACAAATACGTAAGAACAGCTGACAGTTTTGTAACGTGGTACGAGCGTTAAATTACATTGTTGATTTTGAGAAGTAGCCAAATTCATGCAATAGCAACGCCTCCTAAAGATAAGGCCTGAGCGCGAAAACGTCATTAGGCTTTCTCTTTAGAAGGTGTTGATCCAGGGCCGTACTATATCTCCAGGCCTGACAACTGACGTCATGCTAGAGGTCGGCGAGGCATGAGGTCGTCTGCCTGTCATTTTGACGGAGGCGATAATTATTTTCATATTACTGGAGTATTCGTTTAACTTGATTAAACATAATTTGTCATCAATTAAAGTATTTCAATGTTAAAATATTTCCGTTGAGAAGGGGGTTCCCATGGCAACCGGCCTCTAGCATGACGTCATCAGTCTTCAGTTGCCAGGCCTGATAGATATAGACGGCCGTGATCTATCTTTAATATACGTCATTGGTCCGGGCAACAATCCATCCTTCATTGTTTCCAACAAACGAAAAAATACTGATTGTTAAAATCCAAGATGGAGACAATGAGGGATAAATTGCTGCCCGGACCCCGATGATCATGTGATTTTTGAGTGCCCTGGCCTGTCTCTCGTTGGCCTGGGATTAAAACAAAGCCAACTAGAAAGACTTGTATTTATCGTTAGCCTCGGGATTAAAAACAATGACGTATATTAAAGATAGACTTCGAATCCTATTGTTAACAGCGGAAAAAAGTGAAGCAAATTGAGCCATGGCAGTGAAGTTTAGCCATGATCGAAAACTTCTTTATGAAATATAATAAAATACTTCAAATATAAAGTAAACGAAAAGATAAACTTATCACTCTGTGATCGGCGTGTGAAAGAATTATTAATCAGCTATTCTCATGTTTAGCCATGTGTTTTGCATCATTTTCACTCACTTTCAGCCATGACAGTTCTGGGCATGGAACTTCCCAATTTGCTTCAAGTAACAACAATTGCTTCGGAGTCTTTCTTTAATATACGTCATTGATTAAAAGACCGTGCTAAAATTTAGTTATATACTATTGTAACTTTAATTTGACATATTAATATTATTTTATTAACTAATTTCGTTTATAGAAGCAAAATTACTATATAATGATTAAAGAGACCACAGCTTAAATTTCAGCATCAATAATGCAAAATTTTATCATATAAACCAATGACGTATATTAAAGATAGACCCGGGAACCTGCCAGCATACTTGAAGTGGGAAGGTCCGCCTTCAAGAAACGTCATGGTCGAAAGTGAGCAAAACACATGGCTAAACATGGGGGTACCTGATTAATAATTCTTTCACACTATGATCACGGAAAGATAAGTTTATCTTTTCGTTAACTTTCTATTTGAAGTATTTTATAATATTTTATGAACAATTTTTCGATCATGGTTTCAATTTTAATTTCGTTTCGATCATCTTTCGGTACGTATTTTCGATTTATGGTTGTGGAAAGTGATTCCTGATTTTTTTTTCATATCTATTTGTACGGTTGTACGCGGAAACTTTGAGGAATGGTTTTGAATTAATTATTCCTCGGGCCCAAAATCGTCAAAAACAAAGAAGCCACACAGCTAACAACACCACGGCTCACTCCTGCCCAGAACTGCCATGGCTTCAATTGGCTTCACTTTGGTGGTGACGTTAACAATAGGATTCGGAATCTATCTTTAATATACGTCATTGGAACAAATAGCCCGAGTAACACCTGATGGGCATATCAGCTAGACTTTTGTTTTATAGGATGTCACTAGATGGCGATGCCAGACGAAGAATGTTTCATTTTATTCAATTTTTCCAGACTTTCAAGGTCGCATGTATATATTTTCAGGAAGCTTGCTTCTCTCATGGTCAGTTATACGTTCCTGCTCCCGCGTGCCCATCTGTCGAAATCTACATGCTTTTGCGCCACAGAGGAAAACATACATTGTTGTTTGCCGAAATGGACTTGAATGCACAACTACTTTACAATCCATGCCCAGCTTGCCTGTGTAGCTGATTCATTTATCTTATCATTTTTTTTTTCATTATTTACTTTTGTACATATAATTTAATTTTCATTTGTCCCCAGTTCATTCTTCATAAAATCATCATTTTTGGTTTAAAATAATTATGAAAGGTTTGGAGAAGGCTTTCTAAACTGTTTCTCATTTTCTTGTATTTCGTTCATACTTTGTTAATCATAGTTCAATTTTTAACATAACAAACAATCATTAAAAAAATTACACCAACGCATCTTTTCCACCCGGGCGAAGCCGGGTAATATTGCTAGTTGAATGAATAATCCGATGATATGACAACTTGCTATTTGCGCGATTATGCTAGAGCATTAAGTAAAATTAAAATTAAATAAATGAAAAAAGGTAGAGAATCGTTAATTACCTTAATGGACGGTGATGTTTATAAACAGAATAAATCAGATGAACAAAAGCAATGTAAAGGGCTTCTCATTAGAAAGGTTAATTCTTTCTAGCGACAATAGCCTGTGATCTAACAATGAACGCTATCATTCTATCATAGCCGTCTTAAACAAAAATTGAATATTGTTTCAAAGACTGTTGAAATCACAAAACCTTAACTACATAATGCCAAATTATTTGGAGAAAGAAGGAATCTAAAGAGTATTAAAGATTAAATAAGTTTTTTTAAACAAGTTTTAAACAAACAAACTATATTGTTGTGCAGGGTACTCTCATAGCGTATTAATCACACAATAAACGACAACTGCTCTTTATCTAATTACATAAAAAGGTTTCTCTATGTGAAATAGTAGTTTCAAAAATGTCATTTAGCATTCAACGTTTGGATATGGCCTCTTTTCAATGACGGCCCCCTTGTATCATACATTTTTCTAAGCGGCATTGGAAGCTGTCAATTACTTATTGTAACAATTAGTTAAATCACGTTTTTTGCCCATATCGTCACAAAAATCACAGTGCAACTGATGGTTCACCTCACTTGCATTCCCTTTTTATAGCTATCTAACCCTCTAGCGGCAGCGCTGTGACGCAATAGCTAGGGTTATTGGTGACGGGAGCTCTTATGGAGTTGTTCATTTCCAACATGATAACATGTGTTTTTTAAGACTTCTTGCTCGAAGTAGACGCGCTAGCCAAAGAATTAGAAACTTGTGTGAAACATATGTAAATTTTGTTTTTATGCAAAATAATTTCAGGCTATCCGATTCAAGAGTTTACTTATCACCTATATCAGAAAATGAATGAAAACGTGCCTGCAACTTATCTTAGAAGGGTATAATTTACATACCCGTACGATTGAAACTCGAATTTATAGATGGTGTCTCATTGATTTGATGCACTTTGTAGCTTAACAGAATTGTCCTCGACACTATCATCGAAACGAATTTATTTCTCTTCAACAAAAATTCAGAGCCAAAAAAGATGGCATTCTGTATACAGGGTGTATCAGGTTCGATGGCCATAAAGTACCTAGCGTGATCTTTTGCATGATTACAAAGTTCCTTATCGAAAATAGTGACGGTAGGGCATTAAAAGAAAGTAATTTTGGAAAACTACTATTTAGTGATAACCTTGATTTGCCAGATCCATCTCCATTGCCGGGGCAAGAGACTAATTTTCCATTTTACTTTGCTGCTGATGAAGCATTCCCATTGACCTGTACTCTGATGAAGCCCTATCCAAAAAGAGGCTTATCAAACAGACAGCGGGTATTTAATAGCAGGTTGTCAAGAGGGCGTAAATCAGTTGAATGCTATTTTGGAATGATGTCATCCAAGTTTAGAATTCTACACACAACAATTGGACTCAAAGTGGAGAATGTGGACATTATTGCCCAAGCTGTTTGCGTACTGCATAATTTTATTAAAAGCGAAGAAGGCGTGTTTTCGCACCCACGAGGGAACAAAGGGTCAGATTCAGATATGGATATCGAAAATGAAGAACAGCAGCTCAACCAATCATCTTCAAACCAAAGAAGAGCTATTAATCCAGCCATTATGAATCGAGATAAGCTTTGCAATTTTTTCTTCACCGTGGACGGTTCACTTAAAGGTCAAAAAAGATTTTTTTGTATGGAGATTTATTTTTAGATGCAAAAAGTATGTAAACATTAAATTAAATTAAAGAAAGGAAATTAATAATCATTTATATTCAAGAAAGTTTCTATATGACGTCAAAATTCTGACGGACTGTTTAAATGTAGATCTATTTAATCAAAAATAAATTTTTCAGAAAAATAACTGCTTTTGCTTACCTTCTTTTCCAATTTGTTTCACAATTTCGGCCCAGGCTCGCTCTTGCACATGCTTCGAATGGTAAGTCTTCCCTAGTATTGTCATAAAGGCAGGCATGGGCCTCTACAAGACCAACAAATTTTTTATTGAATTCTTGATCGTCTTTCATTATAGCTGGTAACACCGGCGTTTCCCGCTCTCGTAACACCACCACAGTTTCGCACTCTCATAACAATACTGCAGTTTCGCATTCTGCCTACTCGAATGTGTACTAGCAAGTGGCAGCGAAGTGGCATGCCACTCGAAAATTAAACATGTCAGAGACGAGTGGCACCAGACTGGCGCCACACCGCTTCCACTCCACTTCACCACCGCCACTCCACCTTGATGTGCGCGCTCGCATTTGTTTACATAGGTTTAAAAATCCCACTTGCCATTTCACCACTACGCCACTCCCACTCCACTTACTTACCACCTCAGTGCGCGCCTGGCCTTAACGAGATCTCAGATGTCATCAAGCCTCTTAAACCAAACAAAGCAGCAGATACTGATTCCATCACCAAGTACTCTCGAGAACTTGCCTCCTAATATTGTGTCGACTATTGCCAGGGTCATGAATGACTGCTTGAAACTCGGTTACCTCCCTGATAAGTGGAAGGAGTTCGTCATCGTTACCTTACCAAACCTGGTCTAAACCCTGTTCTCACCGTCTGTTATAGGCTCATAACCTTACTGCCTATGCTGTCAGAAGTCTTTGAACGCGCCTTTCTAAAGAGGTTTAACGATTTCTGGGTGCAACAATCTTGTTGGTGAGGAGCAATTCGGTTTTCGCCCAGGTCACTCATGCCAACTTCAGCTCTGGAGGCTTGTTCCCGATCTAAATGCTCCTCTTAACTGCTCTAAGTATGGGTGTCTTGTGTTTTTGGATGTCCACAAAGCTTTTGATCAGGTTTGGCATAATGGCAACATTTATAAGATGATTACTTGTGGCTTTCCTGACGAATTGATTGCTTTGATTAGCTTCTTTTTCTGTCCAACAGAAATTTTCGTGTCAAGGTTGGCTGTTCCACGTCTAATGCTGGGTGCCCACTTAGCGCGACGATAGCGCGATTCTATCGCTTTGAGTCATATGCGCATGCGCAACAAACGCCAGGCGATCAATTCGCTTCTCGGTGCCCACTTGGCGCGACGGCCGCGTGACTGAATGCGCATGCGCTATCTACGCGATCATTTCGTTTTCCACTTCAAGATTTCGTGCTTCCAAAATCAGAATTGGATATTTCGTGCATACAGAATTGCATATTACTTGATATCTTCAATCAAATTTTCCGTAGCGATATCCGACCATCTCGAAGTAGGTGCTGCCATGATTGCATGTGCCACGTGATTCGAAACTGTTTTCTGATTGGGTGCGATGGAGTCGCGCGATCGAAAAGCTCTGGCATGCAGAGCTTTTCCATCGCCTTAGATACGCCACAGAATTGCCCTCGTGACGTCACTCTGCGCATGCGTGCTTCACAAAGCGATAGAATCGCGCTATCGTCGCGCTAAGTGGGCACCCAGCATAACCCTTGTAAGGTTAATGCTGGTGTTCCCCAAGGCTGTGTCCTAGGCTCCGCATTGTTCAACTTCTTCAACCACGACTTCCCAATTTTTACTAAGTGCAAGCTATATTTGTTTGTTGACAGCGTGTTCATCATAACTTGCGCGCATAATCCCACTCATGCCACATCTCGGTTACAAATGCTTTACATTTGTGCGAGAAATGGTTTGCTAAATGGAGGCTAAAACCTGAACATCGATAAATGGAAGCCTATGTTCATTACTAAAAAGCATAAAACCCCCACCCCTCGGAAATCTCTCTTCCTTTCCGGTAAAGAGCTCGAATGAGTGAAAAATTACAACTACCTCGGAGTAATGATTGATGCCAAACTAAATTGGGGCGACCATGTCTCCTATACTATTAATAAGGCTAAGAAGGGAAAGTTTAGTCTACTTGTTCTTCTGGGGAGTAACAGCACTCTTGGAGTAGGGGAGAGTGGGTAACAGTGAGACGCACTTTTTTCTAAAGCAGGTTTTTCATGTTACAATGGATCAAATGCAACGAATTTTTTCTGTGAAATACTAAACTTATACAGCTATGACATAATTTAATTTCAGATTTTATTATGCAAAAACTTCGATGAAAAAAAATCAAACAATTCTGAAGCACATTGTCTCACTCTTCCCCAGAGTTGGGGAAGAATGAGACAACAAGGGGGAAACAATGAGACATGCTTTTTGGTGCATTTATTTTGATTTAAAATTATTAGAATAATTATCAATTGAATTACAACATATTCTTCTAAATTTAAAAAAACTTTGAAAGATTAAAATCATACATTAACACTGAAAAGGAGTACAAAAAGGAGAATAATAACACTATTATAATATGTTGGCTTAAAATTTTATAACTATTGTGATTTAAGGAAAATATAAAATATGAAATTTTTTTGCCAAACAATAATGATTCTATGATATACTACATCATGCAGAATTCAACATGCTGTGGTGGATAACACTGAGACACCGTCTCACTGTTCCCCAAATCATTTTGTCTAACTGTTACCCGCACCACATGGTTTAATTTTCCAAGCCTGTAGGCCTAAGTTTCCATTTCATTTTTAAATCGCTTATAGATTTCAGAAAGCTTAATGAATAAGCATTCCATATATAGCTATTTTTTATCAATTGTTATAAACGTGATGAACAATATACTGTAATTGGCAATCAAGAAAATTTACATTACTAACCTTAACTTACGCATGTACAGTTTTCTTGAGCCTGCAGGGATCCTAGAGAACTGAACCTAGATGGGTGCATAGATAAAGGTTCACCTTTTAGCTATGGTAGCACTAGTTGCTAGTGATGTCTTTTCTGGATGCTACATTGAATGTCTCACTGTTCCCTGTGTCTCACTGTTACCCGCTCTCCCCTACATAGCAAACTTTTGTTATATAAAATGGTAACCCGAACTATTCTGCTCTATGGTATGCCTGCCTGGGCTACAATATGCAAGTCCAGATGGAAGGACCTCCAAACCATTTAAGGCGAATGGCCAATGGACACTGAGGGTCATTGCCCAACTTGACAGGAGAGTTTCATGTAATTATTCCATTCCTGACGATCTCGGTGTATTTCCCATTGGGGAACCACGTCCAGGAGTCCCTTAAGAAGTTGATGCCGAAGATTAAGGACCTGCCAACCCGCTGATTGCTGACATTCTGGATCACTCGTTCACCTTTAGAAGTTCCCTCAAGCATGGCAGGCCTTGTCACATACTGGACGTCAACTTCGACGACATTCAAAAGGCCATCTTTCCAGACTACTGGATCTCCTAGCTCCTCCGTGTCCCTCGTCAATCTACAACGCTCTCTCTCCACAACGCTCCATACGTAGTAGTCCAACGGATTCAGGTCAGGGGAGTTAAGAGGCCAAAGGTTAGGGGGTTACGTGGTCATGGAAGTTGTCGGCCATTCATTCCTGTGTCATGGAAGATGTTCTGATGATGTCAGAGCGTAAGGCATGCTTTTTACGCTTTGCTACTGGTGCAACATTGCCATCTTCGGTCTCCAACTCCTTCCGCACTTTGTGGACGAATGATCTTGCGACCTTTAGAAATCGTGATATCTCTAAATCGCTGTGCTCTCCCTTTATTGCCACGATTACTGCAAGTCTCTTCATGATTTGTGTTACTTGATGATCCGCCATTTTGCTTTCCGGAAACGGAAAGGACATACAATTTACTATAGTGCAACAGTAGCCAAACGAAGGTTTGTCCTCAAATACCTTACGCACCCTGTAGTAGTTGAAATTTGTTAAATAACTTTTGAACATTTTGAGGTAGAATTAAGTTCTCGAACGCTATTCGTCGAAATTCTAAAATTCTTGTACAATCTGTCGTCTTATCATTACGTATTTATACATAAGCTGCCCTAAAAAATTTCAAAAGATAATCAGCTCTTCTTTCCATCTCCTTGCTCCTTCTTGGGATGTTTACAAGCTACTATTGTGAGAAAATAAATTTTGACTCGTTGGTTACTCATCCGTTTGTTTCTCTTTTTTTTCTTTTTACATGACAAATTGCTTAAAACACTTGTCTATTAACGTACCATAATTAGTACACAATAGACAGTTTGCGGCGTGCAACTCCGCTACGTTATGGCCTCCGATAAGGCTCTAACGTAACGGAGAGCCTCGTAAGGTTAACGGAGCCAAGGTCTGTGAAATATTTACAGACCTTGAACGCAACCACGCTATTTCCCAAAAATTGCGGAGCCGATCAGGTAGCTTTCCGCTATTGGAATTATGGGAAATCTGTCTCTCTTTTCGTGCTTTCATCCGCCAGTTGCAATTTGCTTTGGAAACGATGAAATTTTCTATTTCATCCTCCGCGAAGATAGCCAACATCGCAAGATCGTCCATGTTGCTCAATAATGAAAAGAAAGATTTTCTTTCTATATATCATTGATGTTCCTAAGGTGTTCGCTTCGGCGCACGTAAAACGTGATTCGTTTTGTTTTTTTGCCTTCCGAAAACGAGACTCGCCTTTTAGTAATGCTGTCCATAAGCTTAGTAGAGAACTGGTTCCGCTATTCCGCAACCATGCTGAGATTTATACTCTTTACACTAATTTTAACGTTACGGAGACCCTTTAGTGTATCGGAAAAGTGCACGCCGCAAACTGTCTAATAAGCCGAGCAAGATATTAACAAAATTTTAATTTCAGTTTCAGTTCACTTTCCTTGTAGTTTTTTCAGGCAACTTGAACGAATTTATCTATTTTTTAAACCAAACGAGCGCGTGCTTAAGCCTCGTCAAAAATGCTGAAAAGATAAAACAGAAAATAACATTTTATTCATTCTTGGCGCGTCACTGCAAATCGATTGTTTTACGACATGCTATATCTTAGTATTCTTAATGGTCACTGTTACGAAAAAAAAGGCGAAAGGGGTGTGAGAGAGAGAAGGAGAACGAAGCCAAGAGAAGAAATGGCAATTTATGTGAGAGACTAAGATTTGGAAGATTAAATTTACAACTCATTAACTCTAACCAGCAGTTTAATAAAGGATCCGTTAAGTGCATATCCTTGTTTATTTTAAACTAATTTATTTAAAAGTGTAAAGATCCTTTGTGGACACCCCATATTTCTGAAAACAGAATATGAGAAAGTCAATCCGTTTTAAAGTTATCGTGCAAACGGTGGAAGAACAGATAAATATACAGACCAAAGTACTTTTAGCTGAAGCTCCTAATAAAGGTAACCTGAAGAATAAGGAAACTTGGCCAGGTGGTTTAAAATTTCCAACAAAATGTATAATGAACAATCCGTTGCAAAGTTGAAAGTTTTCTTTATTTCTGATATTATACATAACTATACGTGAAATAATGAGCATTAAAACACTGTGCAAGAAAAAAAAATGAAGGATTTCAATAAAATTAGCCAAACATTTAAGAATATTTAAGTTATCAAAATGATTAATATTCCAAATTAAATTTAATTAAAATAAGATTCAATAAAAGCAATAAATTACGCTTACACTACATACAAATTCAGATAACTTCAATTCGAATATCATCTACAATTTCGAATATCGACTATATTTTTTTTAATTTCGTGGATATTAAAAAAATTACTTTTAATTTTTTTTTAATTACTTTTTTTTTAATTTTTTTACTTTAATGCTATGATGATCAAAATCAAACAAGGCGTATAGTAATTACGCAAGGTTTTTCTGTCCGTTATCCTGAACGATGGATTTTTAGGTCATCCCACTTCATTCGATTTTGGTAAAAAGCAATGACTGCTTGAGGACACCTGATGTTGGCCTCCTTCGCTGGGACGAGATCAGCTATGAAGCTTCCTTTCCATTTTATGAGGAACTTCAATTCTCCGTCAGTTTTCGTGATTCCCAGGATTTTTTCCATTTGTAAACCGCGGTCGAAACCAGGCTTTTCACTTTTGCCACGGCGAACAATGCCAGCGTTATTTCCTCTCTTTGCCTTCGATACTGCTCTTCTGGTGGCTTTACGCTTCTTTTCGAACTGAGTTATTAGACGTCTACAGCGTAAATTTTTTACGGGCTCCCAGGTATTTGACTCCTCAGTGTAACCTTTCCATTTCAATAAGTATTCTATTTGACCCTTTCTTTTACGTTTGTTCACAACCCCCTCTACAACATAAGAAGGCCGTTTTCCTTTTCTCGGCATATTTTTCTTGGTGCTGTAACAAAAAACTAAAATTTAGAATAAAGAAAATTTCGAAGTGCCGACATGTGTTCTTTAACTTTTCCGAAAGAAGCGACCAATCCGGCGTGATCATACTTTGAATTTAAGTCCTCTCTTGTTTCTATTTCAATAACTTAATCATAAATTATACGGATTTTATATATTTCTATTAAGAAATCTGCGGCGATGGTAATAATTTTCTAAATAATTGAGGAAGGATTTCTTTTTGTTCTTCCCCACTACGTTCCCAATTGCGATGGAGCCGGAGAGTCAGGTTTATCCCCGCTTTTCCAAATATCATTGGCCTAACAAAGTCGTACTTTGCCAACTCCAACAAATACGCGCACAAAATAAAAAGATTTTATAAAAAATTAAATTATGAATTTTCATCTACGACAAAATCCTGAAACCCCTTGTAAATTCAGAGATACACATACCCTCAGGTAACCAAAAAGTTATGTCGCCTTCCGATGGGATTCCACTGCAAAAGTCAAGATGATCGCGCATACATTAGCATGGTATTTGTATCGGAGAGATTGCATAAGAGGTCTAATGCTTACTCCCCGAGAAGTTTCTCAGCGTTCGGTTTGGTGTTTGGTATAGAACAGCATCTTCGCAATGTCTACGACAAATTCCGTGGTTCGATCATGTTTATTATAGGAATTAAAACTCGGTACAAACGCTTCTGAGGCATGCTGTAAACGCGCACTGCATTTGAAAACGATGCAGTAATATAACGCACCCCACAAAGTGGTTTCAAAAATTTCATTCCTGTGACGGTTCTGCCTGGTGGAGAGGTTGCTCTTTGCTGACGACCTTGTTCTGCTTGGGTCTTCTCGCACGAACCTTCAACATGCACTAGACCGGTTTGCAGCCAAATGTGAAGAAGCTGGGATGAAGATCAGTGTGGCTAAAACCGAGGTTCTGGTCCTTTCAAGACAGCCTGCTCAGTGCGCTCTCCATGTTACGGGAGCCTCATTGAGACAGGTGGAGAAATTCAAGTATCTCGGGATTGCTTTCACGAGTGATGGACGGCAGGAGAAAGAATTGGATGCTCGGATCGGTGCAGCAAGCTGTGTCAGACGTGAACTGTGGCGATCCGTGGTAACGAAACGCGAGCTGGGTAACAAAGCCAAGCTCTCCGTCTTCAAATCTGTCTTTGTCCCCATTCTCACCTATGGTCATGAGGCTTGGGTAATGACCGAAAGAGTGCGATCGCGGGTACAAGCGGCCGAAATGAGATTTCTGAGAGGTGTGGTAGGTGTTACCCTACTAGATAGAGTGTACAGCAGAACAATAAGGGAATCTTTACGTGTTGAGCCGCTACTTCTCCGCATTGAGAGATCTAGTTTGCGCTGGTAAGGCCACGTGATACGGATGCCGCAAACTAGTCTTCCTAGGCAGTTGTTATTTTCCAAGCCGGTGGGTAAGAGACCAAGGGGTCGGCCTAGAACCAGGTGGCTAGACTACATGGAGAATCTGGGTTCGAGTCGTTTGGATATTACCAGGGAGGACATGCGCCTGATGGCGGAAGATCGCGATCGCTGGAGATCCTCCATAGGGCTGCTGCCCCCGCGACCCTAACGGATAAGCGGGTTTGAAAAGTAAGTAAGTGACGATTCTGCGCGTGTGATGGACATCAGCTGGTATTGTGCACCACGAGTTGTGCATCACTGGTTATTGTGCACAAGGCCACACAATTAATACCGTGATCTACAATCAGCAGCTTGAACGTGTGCAAGTTTCCTTGCGTCGAAAGCAACCAGTAATGGTGAAAAGGGAAAAGGTGCTATTCTTGGTAGACAATGCCAGACCACACAATGCGAAAGTGACCCATAAAGCGATTACCCCGCTTTGGAATGGGAACTGCTCCACATTCACCATATTCCTCAAACATTTCACCAAGCAATTATCTCCTGTTCCGTGCTCTGGACATCCACATACGAACGAGGCAGTTCCGTTATGATGCAGAGATTAAATATGAACTGGCTCAGTGTTTTGCCTCATTTCGAGACATTTACCTACATGAGCTTGATTCATGTTTAATAAAGGTTTTCAAATATAATGATTTTTGCCATACATCAACTTTGTCTTGGTGAAACAGAACTTTTTTGGTTACCTCATATTAATTAATTTTTGAGAATTAAAAACAAAATCTATATACGTGTATTTAAGTTCCAAGGGCGATTCTTTCGACACTTCGTTGGAGACAACTACTGCATCTCTAAACTTCATTTTGGTTTTAAATGAAAAATCTTAATATATAGTTGTCAAAGTTAGTTTTTGTGTCCATAATTCTATTAATTAGCGGTAATTTACAATTAAAAATTGCTTACGCGCAAATTAAACAATCCTCTCTAAATGACTTCACAATCAACAATTTTGCTAGCATTGATTATCATATTAACAACAATTACATAAACAATTAACAACGATAACAATAAACAAATATGATTCCACTGTCTAGAGATATCACGGTCTATAGAAGTAAATGGTCGTTCAACTCCCGTCATTTTCCATTGTTAAGGGAAGCTAGGGGATTCAGATCACGCCAGGAGCCGCATAGTCGCAACGGACTTTCTGCGCTCTATACGGCACTTAGCGTGATCTGAATTTCCTAACTTGTAAAGTTATTTTATTTATTTAGTTGATGCCCAAAATTAATAGTGAGCTTTGTAATGCATTCAATAGTTGGATTGTCAATTATTTCTTTAAGATTATGTAGAACACTTTAATTTTGGCAGTATTATGCCAATAATTCCGGCTGCATTGAAACTGAAAATGAAACTAAAATTTCTAGCTCACGATAGGGCGACGCTGCATGCGTTTTTAGTCCGATTGTACGTGCAGCGCCATTTTTCAATTGAGTTACCCCCCTATCGGGAGCTAGAAACTTTAGCTTCATTTTTCAGTGGAGTTGGATGACTATCTACTATCTAAAGACTATGATAGATATACATGGTCATCGAGCTTCGGCCATTTTTCATTGTTTCGAGAAGCTAAGGAAAACAGATCGCGCCAGGTGCCGCATAGATCGTAAAAGCTCTGGATGTAAAAGTACAGACAACTGAACAAAATCAGCCCAAAATGGCTGCAGGCTCTGATCTCTCCTGCAAGTATTATGAGGAAAAGTTGCATACTTTTTAATGATCTTAGTAAAACAAGGAAGGGGGAATAATACCGGTTAAAATTATGCAACTGTTTCTCATAATACGTGCAGGAGAGATCAGAGATTACAGCCCAAAATGGCCGCCGCGCTTGAATTTTTACATCCAGAGCCAACACCACCTAAAGATAAGGCCTTAGCACTCGGTGAGCACTGCATCATCAAAATGAGACAGACAATGCAACTTTCGTTGTTTACAACAAACGAAAAACCGTTCCGTGTATTTCATTTGTTGCAAACAATTAAAGTTGCATTGTATGTCTCAGTTTGATGACGCAGTGCTCACCGAGTACTAAGGCCTTATCTTTAGGTGGTGTTGACTAAGGCCTTATCTAATGGCGAATTCGGCTGGCTGCTCTGGCGTGCTCCGGAGCTCTAATAATTGTTCGGCTGGTTGCTCTTGCTCTCGCAGAGCGGCTCCCACAGCGTTCGGCTGGTATTGCTCCTTGCGCCAAGGAGCACTCCTTCGCGCTTTTCCAAAATCGGTGGAGCAGTGTTGCTCTCTGCTCGTCTGCTTGCGTCGCCTGGAAAAATCAAAATGGCTACCTCAGAGACTGAAATAGACGAAATTCTTTTACAATTACTAGATGGTTCTTCATCTGACAGTTCTTCCGATGAAGAAGACGAAGTTTTGGCTTTATTAATGGCAAAACATTCGGAACGGCCGAAAAAAATTCCAAAAATTGAGAATTTTGTTACTTTTGCCGATACATATACGGATAAAGATCTTTGCGTTATAATTAGACCTCATACTCGATGCATTATTATGAATATTCCACATAATATATATATGAATATCCTTGGAATAAGAGCTATAAAAATGCAAATATATTTTCCCTATCCAAATATATAGTATACATCATTTTTTCCACACTTGATTTTATCCATGATTTATTACACTGCATTCGTTAAAAATTTATACTCCGTGAATATAAACAATTTTTCAACTGATTTGTACAACACATTAACGGTAATTTAATAATTATAATAAATAATTATGAGGATATTTTTCCTTTATAAATTAATAGAAAACATAAAATAAAATAAGTTGAAATAAATTTAACTTAAATTACATATATATTGAAGTATTTCTCCTGAATTTCTTCAACTCCATCAGGCCTTAAGCTCAACCATCTCATATAATATTGGCCTTTAATTTAAATAAAATAAAAAACATATAATTTTATTTTATTTTATCTTTTCTATTAATTTATAAAGGAAAAATATCCACATTACTATTTATTATAATATATTATTTTTACTTAAACTATTTAATTTAATAATTAATTTATATTGCTGTCTTGAATAAAAATAGTGTTGCTAGCAGAGTGCGTTGCCTCTAGCAGAGTTTGGAGCACTAATAAAACAATGTTCGTCTGCTCCAAGCTTTGTTGCTGCTCTCGGCCAGATTGATCACGTGACTCGAGCAATCCCTTTGCACACTATAGGAGCAGTCAGCCGAATTCGCCATAAGGCCGATCGTGATCTACGATAGAGTTTTTCATTGAAACTGAAAATGAAAGTAAAGTTTCTATCTGCTGATAAGGCCGCGCTGCAGGCGTAGTTGGTACGGTGGTACGGTTGGAAAAATATCGGCTTAAAATTATAAATTAACGATTTTTTCACATTAAGAAGTAGAAACTGGTAGATTGTTACAGAAAATTAAAATTTTTTAACGATATTCATTTGTTTTACAATGTGGCAGCTAGATTAAAATGGACTAAAGGCAGATGAATGAAAATTACAGCACTGAGGGATGATTATTATTGAAGAATGATTACTAGAAGCTCGTTAACGCTTTAATTGTTCTAAAAGTGGAACACTGGCTGACGCTTTTTCAAGCCCACTTGGTTCATATTCAGAAAGCCGATGCTCCTCGGCAGTTTCCTGATCTTCGTTTTCATCCAGATCATCTTCATCATCATCAGCTATACTTTCATCAAGTTCTGGTTCTTGCAAAAGTTCAAAACTTCTTTAGGAAGATTCAATCTATGCCTTACCCTAAGCCTTTCTGAGGCCTCAATGCTTGATAAAATTGGGTCTGAAGTGTCCAAAGCCCTGCAAAACATGTCGTCGATATTCTTCACTGTACTTGATTTCCGTGCATGTTCTAATCTAAATTTCCTTTAGTACTTGTGTTGCGCTTCACCTGCATCCTCTTCAAACATTCCAACAGGTAAGATGGTGTTTAAAATAATTTGACCACTGTGGATTAGGATTTTGTGGACTGAAGGTGGCATAGGATACCAAGCATAATTTTCAACGTATCTTTGCGCAGTTAGATGACAAATATCCACAAAACGTTCATAATTGAGTGGAACTTGGCAAGAAAGTGAAATTAGGATTGTTCGGAGGTTTTTCACCAATGTTTTATCAATGCAAAAATTCCTGCGAATTTGCCATAATCCATAAATGCTCTTCGTGCAGTATTACCATCATTGGTAGTGCCAAATCCTGGTTTCACTACATCCACAATCAATGCCATTTCTAACTTCAGTTTCTCTTGAATATAGGCTTTTCTTTCTTTAAGCAGAGGATTCTTGGCACCTCCAGGCCCACTCCATACTGGTGGATTTAAAGTTAGTCTGTATGAAATATGAAGACGGCATTCTAATGATCTTGCCCATGAGTATAATGGACTGATGCCGTATTGCAAGCTGTTTTCTGTTGGTTCGAATACATTATTGTCGATGTTTTCAAGATTGTTAAATTGCATGACAAATTGGGAAATGGCAGAACGAAGAACCCGTTATGGCATTTAGGACTTTACCATCAAATAATATCATGAATAAAGAGTGAACCACATTACGTACTGTCTTCCCGTTGTCTAGGGTGATTTTAGAAGGGCACAAGCTGGCAACTTCTTCGTCCATCCTCTTCTTCTCAATCTTAATCAATTCCTCAATTTCTTTACAATACTGCAATTTAACAGTATTCGTGGGAACTCTGAATGAAAACACAACTTTGTTCTTTGATTAGGCCACGGCCGCTTGTTGTGAAGTTTATGCGAGTTGAATTAACGTTTATAAATTAATTAAATTGTCTTGATAGCTTCATATCATCCATTGTATATTTATAAGATTTTTCCAAGTTATTATAATGTCTATTAATTTTAGTGTAATTCCTTAATGCTTTTTAAACTATTGTTTCTGTTTAAAATATTTTAACCACTGTAAAAAACGAGTTTTCAATATAATCTAGTCAATATAATAATTTATTTAATGTTCAAAATGTTTGTGAAATTTTCTTGTGAAAGTAGTTGGTGCTATTTGTAGCCCTGAAGATGGGGCTTAACTGGCCCCCGAAACGTTGGCAGTTCAAGAAATACATATCCTTGAGTTTTCAATCATTTCCAACGATTGCGTCAGCTTCAAGGTGGATTCCACTGATTTTGAATTCCTGAAGATTTGTTTTGGACCAAGTTCAATCATAAGCGCTTATAACTCGCGAATGAATGAATCTGGGTGGGAAGTTGTAAGTAACAATAAAGTTCATAAGACATATATTTGATATTAAAATGATTGGCGTATGTGCCGGTATGTTGCAGTAAGAGTCACTTGATTTTCTGCCATGCCCAACCTCTTTAGCAAGAATATGGTTGGGCAAAATTAACTAATATTTCACAGAGTTAGTGTCCAAGTCATGCTCTTCAAAATGAATTAATCTATAAAATTAATTTTAAGTTGATATTTCACCTATCGTGCCACCATGCGTCGTAAGAAAAATTATAGAAATTTAATTCCCTTACAATCATAATACAAGGTGATTATGAAACAAGTTCGCCTACTCAGAGCCATCTATAGCCCAATCTAATGAACAGATTGTGATGCAAATTGAGATGTAGGCTATTCAGACCATGGGGGGAGAGAATTCCGGAAAGAAAAAAAAAATAGTACAAATTTTCACCACAGGTGAAATGTGGCGCTGTGAAATGACCAAATGGAGATTTTAAAACTAGTTTTATTGTTTTCAACAGGCAGGCAAGGTTTTTGTTTGATTACAGCTTAAGTTTAATATGTCCGCCCCTTGCGTCAATGACATGTTGGAAGCGCAGCACAGCAAGATCAATTGTTGCAAGAAGCGTTTCATGTCGTCTAATGCTGGCTTTCAGCTCAGACACAGTCCGTACGCTTTGTTGATAGACTCGTTTTGTCAACCACGGCTTCAAATCTGGAGAACGTGGAGACCACGCATCTGGATAATTTCTAGAGATCATATAATCATCTCCAAAGTTGGCACGAAGCAGTTCCTGCACTTGTCGACAATTTTAAGAGGTGCTCCATCTTGCATGAAGACAATGGTTTCCAAGTATCGTCGTTCTCGCGTGGCAGGAATCACATGCTGTGGAAGAAGTTCACAATACCGTGCACTTGTCACAGAACATCTTACAGGACCTCGTTACTTCCTCAAAGAAAAAAGAGGCCTAGAATAAAATCACGGTGAATCCACACCATACAGTCACGTACTAAGAATGCAATGGCTTTTCATGCACGACTTAAGGGAACGAGGCACCCCATTTGCGGCAGTTCTGCGTGTTCACCACTCCTTCTAGGGTGAAATGTGCTTCGTCTGACCATAGAATGTTCCACTGCCATAGGTCATCAACATTCATCCTCGCCAGAAAGCGATAAGCAAAGTCAGCGCGTTGAGAGAGATTTTGAGGTTTTAGCTGTTGTGACAGATGGATCTTGTATGGGCACCAATGCAGAATGGACCGCAAGACCTTTCGCACCATGGACCAGGGGATGGACAATTCACGTGTTGTGGCTCGAGCACTTGTTGCAGAATGTTGAGAAGAGGAAGCTTTGTCCACCACTGCAACAGCCACGTCCTCAACAACTTCCGTCTACTATCTTGCGCCGTCCTCTTCCTGGTGCGAGAACCAAATCGCCAGTCGATTCAAATTTCTTTATCATGTTTCGCAACCCAGTTAACTATATGGGCCCTTTTCGCAGTTCTTTTAGACGACGATATGCTCGCAATGCAGTTGGACTGCTGCTATCGTTCTGGTAAAACAACTTTACCAACAGTGCGCGTTCTTTCTTGCTTAAAACCATGAAACAATCCATTCCATTCTGGGTATGTTGACTTTCTAATTTGAATAAACTTTCCGCTAATAAGGCCGATATTGAGAACGAACATATGCTGTAATCAAACAAAAACCTTGGCTGCTTGTTTGAAACAATAAAACTAGTTTAAAAATCTCCATTTGTCATTCCATAGCGCCACATTTTCACCTGGTGGTGAATTTACACTAATATTTTTCTCTCCGGAATTCTCTCCCCCATGGTCTGAATAGCCTACATTTCAATTTCCATCACAATCGGTTTATTAAATTGGGCTCTAGAGGGCTCTGAGTAGGCGAACTTATTTTATAACCACCCTGTATATCTTAATATCAATAAATTCGCCATAACTTCTATCCTCATCAAAAAATACACTGGTGCTCAATGAAAGTGCATCACCCTGAAATTTCACAATTTTATCTCTAATGTCGGGTGTTAATTGCAGTTTCCTTCTCTTTATTTTGTTTACTTGTCATCATGCTTGGGCGTAGCAAGTTTTTATGTAAAGGGGGTGGGGGGCAATACACACACTAATTCTCCTGAGAGGGGGATGGGTCAAATTCATATGTGAGAGAATCATGTGCTAAGGTTAATCAAATACCAACTTTATCTTTGCATAATAAAGCTATTACTAATACTCCAAAGTTTCCCCGTGTACATTTTATTTTTAACCATTAATCAAATACACCTCCTGATGTCTAAATTTTTTGGATTGCACATGTCAAGTTCAGCTTCTTGCATCAGCTAATTTGAATATGTAAATGGAGTGATGTTATATTAAAATCATGGGACGTAGCCAAAGGGAAAGGAGGATGGGGGACAAGGATGTATATAACGATAAATAAATTAATAATCAAAAAACAAAAAACCTTTAACAGTCACCAAATAAAAATTAAAAACGAGAATCATAGGGCTACATTCACTTATTGCGGTCCTCAAATAGAAAAAGACTTACCAATCTTTTCATATCAAACACAAACATCGAATACAAAACATCCAATATCATTGAAAGCCAATTACCAATTTAAACATTCCCTATAAAAGTAATTATTATGAAAAAGCGGTATTTATATAAACGTAAACAATTTTATATAGATTATACTAAAAGAACATTTTCAATTAGTGCACATGCACCAAAGGCAAATCCACTTCTGCTAAACGTGTCATTCCAACCAGATAACCTATATCTATAAAATTCAAATACCACTCACTGACTGACTCACTCACTCACTCATCAGGAAATCTCCAGAACCATGAAGCCTTCAAACTTGAAATTTGACAAGTATATTTCTCTTGGCTTCTAGGTGCTCGCTAAGAAAGGATTTTATTTATTCTTTCTTCCTTTCCACTGTAGATTTTTTTTTAAAACTCAATTTACCTGGAGCTCAATGGGATTTTTGCATTCCTTAAAAAATTGTGACGTTTGCTTAGAAATTGTGACGTTGTTGTTTGCTTTTGCGCTTATTCCGTGAAACAGCATCAACAGTAAGGCGTGGTTTCCACGGGCGCGTTCGACATCGCGCACTAAACGCCTTTGTGCGTCCACTAAACGCACTAACGTATTCGTCATGGAACCCGCGCGTGTTCGTCATCGCGAGTGGCGCACTACCGGGCGTTTCGTGCGCGCACGAAATGACCCTAGGTTAGGAGTAGAGTCGTTTAGTGCGTTGCAAGATGGCGCTGCCCTAGAGCTTGAAACGTAGCGATAGATAGTTCGGAGTTTTAGTTACCGTTAAAGAGCCAACAGGTATAATAAAATAATTGAAATCTGTATATCGTTTAAACTGACATTGAAAACTACTGTGTAATGATCGATTTCAGCGTGTTATATGAATGCAGTTGTTATGATGAGTTTTATTTTGAGCAGTAGGCTTACTATTCGTGATAGCACGGGTGAGATGAACATCCCACTTTCGTGCTCTTCCCATTTTTCATGACACACACAAAATGCACTACACTTTTTTCACCGCTCGCTCTGAGGGAGGTCACTAGGTGCATTTAGTATGCACATGTCTAACGCGCTCCACATCACCGGAATCACGCCAGAACGAACCCTAATGGAAATTTTTTATGATGTCACTTCCTTTCCATTCCGTTTTTGATCACCAAAATGTCGATGGAAAGTTTGTTGAGCTGTGTTGAAGAAAAATTTCCATTCCGTTTCGCCACAGAAGGCAGCATCGCCATGACGTCATCACGTCGACTTCGCTGCTGTCGGTCTGGCGCTTCGCCGCCATTATTGTGTCTATCGAATCGAGTCTGCATTCTCTCCATCTCCCTTGGCGAACTTCGAAGAATATGGCAAAAAATAAAAAGAATATTGAAAAGAAGCTGCTCAGCATTCACCTGGATGAGTTTTCAGAGGAAAAAAAACTTCATAAATACCAAAAATTTGATATAAAATTAGAGCTTATTGTTGTAGTATAGCGGTATGTTGCTGGCGTCTTATTTTGCAGGTACGGGTTCGAATCCCGCCCTCGGAAATGTTTTTTTTTCTTCCTAAATTCATCTTAATATGTACGGAAGTTCAGTAATCCATTTTGTAATCATAACCTCAATTTTCCAATTTGGTACTATTATCTATATATATAAAATCCAAACTTTTTTCGATTATTCCGTGAAACAGCATCAACAGCATTATTTCGCGCAGGAATATAATGTATCTTATTTTCTAATAGGGCTTTTCGTGGCGACTAGCCTTGGAATTAGATGGGGGGGGGGGTTAATTACAGTATTTTGGTTATAAAGGCATGTAATGAATAACGTAAAATCTGCATTTGCGATATCGATACTTTGTCCCGATTATCTGATTTTCTTAAATCAGGTGGAGAAGGGGGGAGGTTGAAGTACAAATAATATATAATGATTGACGTTTTCATAAGTAGTCATATAATCCATAAATAAAAAAAAAATTGGCCATGTGGTTGGTCTTTTTTTTTTTCTTTTTGACTCGCGTGATTTGTTTGTTTAGGTTATAAACTGTACAAAAGGCTCCTAACAGATGGGCGCACGTCTTCGAGGCGCCGGAATCAAAGTTCACATGTTAGGTCGGTTTGATCCGGTTGACCAAGCATTGAAGTATCTTGGAGGACCCGCGTGACGTCACATGGACATGATTGGTCGGATTTTGGCCTTGTGGTTGTTGGTCATAAAATATCGATTTTGTTATTTGATTTAAAATTTATTTAAAGTATCCATGACTATTTTTCGATTTATTATGAAGTAGCTGATATATTCGGCGTTGCTCGGACTCTTTGTTGATGAAATTTTGCAATTCCTGAATGTGACTATACAAAAAAAGTGAACATTATTCTTCACCTTTCATCTCCGGCCCTGCGTCAAATTTACTCAGCTAAAGGGCCGGTGATTATAGAGAAGTGAAACATAATACAAAAATAATATTTTTAAGAGCCAAAGGATTGATTTTTAGAAGACGCTCATACATAACAATAGCGAAGCATTGCCGGGCCTGCTAGTGTTATAATAAAATTGATAAAACTATGAAAATTTTAAAATCAACTAACAGTTACAGCGCAATTAATATGGCTGAAAATATTGAAACCTTTAAAGTAAACAAATTGTTATTACTAATAATAATATCGACATTATCAATAAATACTGACGCTATCCAACATTTCATGTTCAAATAGTCATTCTTTAAACGATTTAACAAGTCTGGCTCTTTCCATTCTGTGAAGATGCCTGTCTCTTTTCTATTGTATTCTATTATTGTATAAATATGCCAACAAAACTTCAAATTACTAATACTCTATTTGCCTTTTAAAACGTTAAGTATGTTTTCCGATATTTAATAATGTAGTTATATAATTATTAAATACAATATTAAATTTACGTAAATTCAAAGTATGATCGCAACCGGATTAGAGCTTGCGGAATATCTGTATTTTCGCCAGATTAAAGTTGAATGATATGAATAGCAAATTCACTTGAACTTACCAATTATATAAAACAGAAGTAAATTCCTGGTTGACTTTTTTACCTAACGTTTTCCTTTGGATTAATGCGGACAGAATTAACACCTACGCGTCCTCCGACTTAACAATGTTGAGATCTAAACGTCATCCAATTGCATCCAATCACAAGCGTCCAGCGGCACAAAAAGTGAAGAAGCGCTTACTTAGCGGTTCAGACGGCGCTCATTCCAAAAGCGTTCACTCATAGTTTTAAAAAATTTAGTCTTTGAATTTTGGTCTTGTGGGAAAACAGAATATCTTTTACAATATCAGAAGAGAAAAAGAGCGAGGTAGTATGCTATTTTATTTACTTAATATAATATTTAGGCATAAATTATTCCTAAACTGCTGGTAGTGTCGCTAGCTAAATACTATTGCCAGATTCTTTAATACAGTGAAAATCATGAAGATTAGAGAATTTATTTTGTTTTCGTCATTTAATTATGGTGATCTTTTAGATGCCAATATCATATCTAATTATGTATATTTATTTATTTAACATATGTTATGATTTGAATTATATTCGCAGGATGGAAAATTTTGCTAGCCTTGAGGAAAATCCTAGCGTTGAGTTTTAACGACACTTACTTCAGCGCATCTTAGAGTAACAATCCGCCAGAAGTATTTAAGTGTCGTAAACTCCTGATACACTGTGATAATTACATTTTCTGCTTAGTAAATCTGCTCATAAATATAACTAATTAAAATTTGTTATAACGATTCAGATTATTTCAATTAACTAACCGAAATTTACATTTCAAAGCCATTTACATAATCGCATGAATTCACGGCTTCCGAAACAAATTAAAAGCATCTTATTAGACGAACCTAAATATCTCAGTTGAAAGCGTAAAAGTAAAGATGTAAAGGTCCCTGGTTCAATCCCAAGTTTCAGCATGCACATACTTTCTTCGATGTTGCCGTTTATAGAAAAAAAAGTCAATGTTTTATTGGTATTGTTATTTCCTCGTCATGGACGCAACCAGGAGTAAGGGAGACAGCCCCCCCCCCCCCATATCAAGTAAACTTATACAGAGTGAACTAAAACAATAGGGACAAATTTTAGGAGGTGATTCCTCAACAAAAGTTCATAAGTTCATATCAACATATATCCGGATATGCATAATTTCCATGGAAATCGCAATAATTGTATACACGATATCATATCCCCTTACCAATACATGCAGTGTTTTTTTTCCTGCTGCAGAGTTACTTTTGAGTGATAGTCTTGCAGCAGAGATACAGTAGTCTGGTATTCATAACAGGAATAAGCCAAGCTGGTCTTCACTTACGGAGAAGCAGATGGGAATAGTCGAGAGGATGGCACAATTGCTCCAAGTGAATGCAATTTTCATGGAATGGTGTGAAGAACAGGCGGCGGACTTTGCAATGATCGAATGGCAGCACATTCTTGCGATGTCAACTCAATCGTACATTTTTGGGACGAATTGGATCAGACGTTCCGAAATACAGAACCACTAAGTTTTTCATACAATAGGGCAATAGTGTTTGTCAATTCATATAATATATTTCTGGAAGCTTCCTTGTATTACCTGTGTTCTCTTTTCTTCCAAAAAAGATCGTTGAACCACCTTTATCCACTTTAAATCCACCTAATGGATTTTCTTAAAGTCAGTCACCATTAAGTTGCTGTTTCAGCCACAAAATAGGTGTATTCTCATAATTTTTTTTTAAACTTCTGAAGATGAGCACAGTTGTATAGGCTTGAAAAACTTAAACAATAAGACACGCCCCCCAGAAAACCAAGTTTTATAAAAAAAAAAAAATTATGAGAACACACGTATTTTCTATGCAATGGAGCAATTGGGTCTGCCATGAAAATTGTTGCATGAAGCACTGAAACGATCGATTCAGAGCACCATACCATTCCGGCATTAAAGTTGACTTAGATCAAAATGTGTTCATTGCATATTAAGTATAATCATGGGTAGGGTGTGGAAGCAAGTTGCCCATCCACATGACAATATTCTTGTTTGCAACAGTAAAAACACAGAATAACTACAAATAACAGAATAACTTGTTATTCTTAAACCATTATCATTCATTCCATAAAGAGTCGTTACAACAGAAAATAATCTAAAATCAGCACACACACACACATATATATATATATATATATATATTAATCGGTAAACTCGTGCCATCAATTGTATGTTACGTAATACAGGCATTCCTTTATTACGTTTGCCCGAATTTTATTGTCAACAGGTATTCGTTTGATTGCAGAAGCAATTCATAATGGAGATTTCAAGAGAGACGTGAAGAGCCATGGTTTTCCACGACCACAAAAAGAGTCTAAATCCAAACGAGTGCTATGAAACTTTGAGGGAAACTTTCCCGGGCTTTTCTTCATCAACAAACTGGTATCGAGAATTTGGAAGGGAGCGAAAGTCTTTGAAAGACGACCCCCGCAGTGGAAGTTCTCATAAAAACATTCACCGTTTTTAGGAGAACCATTTTAGAGAACAAGGTAAAAGCAGAGTCTAGGAATAGCGGAGTCCGTGCACTCATCTTCGGGATCTTTGATGCTAGGGGAACCTGCTTAGAGGGGATGGTAATAAATTGTCTTTAACCTAACAAATTATCCACAGTAAACTCACTCTTCTCATCATTTAAACCTAAAGACAGTGGTGTAATTTGCCCCTTACTGTCCCTTGGAAGTGACAGTTATAGTAAATAGCTGACATTTAAAACGGCATATTAACAAGAATATTTTATTTTTTCCAAATTTAAGTTATTTTATTAATAATAAAAAGTATTATTTTAATAATAAAAAAACTTTTTAATGATAATAAAAGATTATTAGGATAATATGCAAGAAATTAATAAAACTGAAATGTCAAAACATGAACATGAATGTAAAGTTAATTTGAGATATTAAATTGATTCCTTATCATTGTTTATTTCCTCTTGGTTAATATCTTCGTAAATCTTTCTATACAGGGTGATTCAGAAAGGTAGGCCAAGAAAGAAATACCATGTATAGTTTGTAGCGGGGAACAAAATTTTTCCTATAAACATGGGTCCAAAAATGCATCCTTACAGAGATATTGCAACTTGTACGAGGTAGGAATGACATTACAGTAGGTGTTCAAAATGCCGACCCTGAGCCTCGATGCAGGTGTTTATTCTGCGGACGAGATTCTCGCGAACTCTGGTGAAGATGTCCGGGGAATCACTGACTTCTCCACACGCTGTTGGTAAATCCTTTCCGCTTCAGTAGCATTACCCTGTGCCTCGCCGTAGACGAGATGCATGTCCTCCATCTCCGCATTAGTCAAGCAATCCATTGTACGACAATGGAGTCATGTTTCTGTTTCCTCTCTTTTAAAGGAGAGAACACGAACAGTTTACATGTCTAGATCCTAATTTACATGGACCCTACCATTGCCGTCCGGGTAACGCACATCCATTCCTACCTCGTACAAGTTGCATTATCTCTGTAAAGATGCATTTCCGGACCCAGATTTATAGGAAAAATATTGTTCCCCGCTACAAACTGTACAGGATATTTCATTCTTGGCCTAGCTTTCTGAATCACCCTGTATATATAAAGAAGGATGTTTGTAGATTTGTTTTTTATACAAATCTACAGTTTTATTCCTATCTTGATGAAATTTTGCTTACTTGACCTTCAAAGCAAGAGGAAGGTCACTGTCTACCTCAGATTTCGAAAAAATAATAATTATTGATAAAAAAAATCGATATTCATGGTTATGCAAGGCATAATAATGAGAAATATCTCATGACCAACAATGCAAGGAAAAGTTTGTGCAACAATAGGTATCAACAATGGTGTCAACACGCAATGCACCAACACTATGCAAGGATCAACAATATATATCTCATGACCAACAATGCAAGGCAAAGTTTGTGCAATTTGTAACAATGCATAAAATTCTTATTATTCAGGCTTTTCTTAGAAAAGAGAGTTCTTAGAACTTAACAATTTCTTGAAAATTTTTAAAAATGATCAATAACTGGAGATAATGGAGAGTTAGTATACTATTGAGAAAGAGTAGAAAGACGACAGAGGAAGCATACTTTAGCTCCGTGCTGCATTGAGCAAATGGTAAGCAAGTAAATAGAAGAATCGCCGACCGCTAGACTACTCAAAGTGATGAATGGCCAAGTTATGCTTCAAGACATCGAGAGAAGAGTGGGAATTGCAATAACATCAAGTAAGATTACGTCAGTAAGAAATTATTTAGACTAGCAGTGGCGTACTTGGAGAGGTCCATACATTGTGAGCCTTTAAAAATTTTTTTTCGAATTTTCATTAAGAATTTTAATGTATTAATTCTAAGTGTTTTCATGTGTTTATTTTTAAGATATTTCAAAATTTAATAAAAAAAAAAACAGAGTCAGAGCCACGCAGGGGTTATCACCTAGCTTATTTGGTAGCACAGCAGAACCAAACATTTCATAAAAATACATTTGACTATATTCTGTGTGAAGGTGAATATTTTGGAGGAGAGATACTGATAATGCGATGACTGAACGTTCGTTTCCAAGAATTATTAATAATAATGAGCATAAAATGATGATAATGAAGTGACAGGACATAAATTAGGCAGCGTCTATTGAGGAGGCAAAGGAGTCAGACATGTCTCCCTTGAGCTCCCTATCAAACGTCCAGACGAGGTAAATAAAGTCCCGGTATATCACCTAAAATTCCTGTTTTTCGAATTTTTCCTAGAATGGATAGTCCCTTCGCTCTGTGTTGTATTCATTATTATTTAACCAATTTGGAGTTATAATTTAACTTCTTGAGACTGTTCTGTTTACCTACATGTGTAATTATCCCGAGCAACGCCGGGTCCTCTGCCAGTTGTATAAATAATTAAATGATTTGGGTTAAATTTAAATAAATTATCAATTATCATTTATTATCATTCTTCATTTAAGTATTATTTATTTATATCTAAGATAATCACAAGGAAACTGGCAATTTTTATTTTATTGATTTCAATTAACCCAAATTATTTAATTATTTATACAATTTACGAGGATATTAACCATCAGAAAATAACCAATGATAAGGAAGTGATATTAATTTTCTTTATTACTTTTAATTTTAAATGAATTAAAATTAAACCCAACAAACGAAATAAAAATTATGCCTAATATACATTGAATTCTGAAATATAATTGTGCTCATTACAGTTATAATTAATGAATCTTTTACAGTGAATCTTAAAAAATGAAAAAAAAACTGACTTGTAATTGAAAAGATCACAGTTAAAAATTGCGTAATCCTCTGGCTTAAAATGATATATCACAATGAGAATTTTAAAGGTAAAAAACATTGATGAAATTAACTGTTTTTACAAATATTTACATTTTACTTTTTTGAAGAAAGTAAAAGATGATTAAAAATTAAAGTCGTTAAAAACATTTCCTATGCATAAAAT
This sequence comes from Rhysida immarginata, assembly GCA_023313115.1. Classification (NCBI taxonomy): domain Eukaryota; kingdom Metazoa; phylum Arthropoda; class Chilopoda; order Scolopendromorpha; family Scolopendridae; genus Rhysida; species Rhysida immarginata. The sequence goes on from JAHWFO010020198.1 coordinate 103,261, forward strand.
AAATACAGGGTATTCAAAATGAATGATGCAAAAAAAAAAACGTAGCTGTGACCAGTATAGTCAAGATATTTAAAAAAGACGAATATTAAATGACAGGTAAACTTTCCAAGTTTCATTTGGCATTGCTGAAAAACCCGCCAGTTCGACAACGCTGACTAGAGGCGCGTTTCAATCACCTACCTCGACATTTCTGTCACAGTGGTTGTTGGGGCCAATGATATCCCGCTGATGCTGTGGCCCCCTAGATCACCCGATCTAATGGTCTGTGATTTCTTTCTGTGGAAGGACAGCGTCTTCGTACTCCATTACTGCATGACTTACAGGAGATTTAGGCTGGGTTCCCATGGTCGCGCACTGTCGCGCAAAAGCTCGCGTCACATTTTTTGGTAACCGTTCAGATGATTGCGACAAGGCGTGTTTCATTGTTCAAATGCCTGCGGCGATTCTTGTTGAGATGACTGCGGCTATTATTGAGCCAGTCTTGTTTCGTCAATCGCTGAGGATGGAAATAGCAGAGGCAATCTGTTTGTGGGTTTTAATCCGAAAGATGATATACGGCAATTTAGAGTGGCAGGATAACATGATTTAAAACATCGTTAATAAAAAATATATGCATAAATAAAATTATTTAAAAAATGTTTCTTACATATTTTTTTTCTTGTCTTCTGAAGATTAAAACCAATTCTTCCCATGCCGTTTTTTAATTATTTTATTTGAATATTCTTTTGTATTCATATCCCAAATTGCCGGCCTTTTCTCGAGTTCATTGGTAAATAATTCAATATTGAAGCCGTCGTCGTCCATTCTTACCTATTTTCACTGTCTCTCAACAGACAAGTCCCGCGGATCATCTGAACGGTTAAATAATGAAAGCTAGCATTTCAATACGCACGATGCCGCAAGCTTACGCGGGAGATAAGATACCGGCGACAGAGCAGCGACTGTCGCAAGTAAACGCGCGTTGACGCGCGATCATGTGATGATTGTTTGCATCTAGAATACGCGCGTAGGGCAAACGCGCGAGAATGCGCGACCTAAAGCGGCGAATTTCCCAAGCGACCGACGCAATTGGTGAAGGGATGCTGACACGGATGTGGGAAGAATTTGAATATCGTTTAGATGTCTGTCAGAGCTTCCATCTCTAGAGAAACTTAGAGAGTTTATCTTTCATGTGATATCCGTATTTTGTAAATATGCCGATTATACTGGTCACACCTATATTTTCTTATTGCTTCATTCATTTTGAATAACCCTGTATATCTAATAATGAGGGGGGGGGGGGGCAAAGATATTAGATTCCACCTCGAAGAAGAAATATTTAAAAAAATCGCGATTTCATTCAGAAGAATTAAGGTTGAGTCTCCAATTAACAAACTATTTCTCGCACTGATGTAAGGTATTTTGTAACCGAGATATGAAGTGAGCGGGATTGCGGTCAGTAGTCATGATGGACGCGTCGTCAGCGAACAGATATATCTTGCACTTAGTAAAAGTTGGAAAGTCATGGATGAAAAAGTTGAACAGTGCAGGTCCCAGGGGAACACCAGCATTGACGTCACAGTGAAGGTTAGAAATATCCTGTTCGACAGAAAGGAACTAATCAAAGCAATAAGATCGTCCGGAAAACCACAAGGGTAATCATTTGTATAGGGAGAGCAAAACTACGCCATAGCTGACGTCATTTGCGCGATGAAGGGGCCGAGAGCCTAGGAAATGGGATCGCTGGTTCCAAACTTTGGAACCACGCAATATACGTACTATAACGTTGAAACGGGCGGCCAGTAAAATTGGCATCTGTTAAATTATTATGTGAATTTGTGTAATTGATATTATTATTAAGACATTTAGTACCGTTATGTAATCACTTAACGAAAGAATGCCATCGTTCGCGGATCTTTCTTTCTTTTGGAAAACGATAGATGTGTAAATCCCTATTTTTGGCTCCATCTTGAGCACAGAGGAACTCAACAATTTCACATCTTATACGTGTTATAAACACTGGGTTTATACAAAGCGATTTTATTCCATCTCTGCGTTGGAACCAATGTTAAATCCCGAAGCGAGAAGACTTGTTTGGAACCAATTCTTCACGTGACTGAAGAGCATCCAGAATTGACGTAACACTTGCACTCACTTGAGGTCGTTGTGCCAAACCTGATCAAAAGCTTTACGGAGTTTCTGCAAAGTGAGGATATTCAACGCATCGAGTGGCAAGATCTCCGGAAATGAACTCGATTAAGCATGCATGGGAGAAAACGTACATAATAACGTTTTATTCGCTCTTATTTTATCATTTCGAGTTGTTTGGTACACAACTGCTATATCTTATTGAAAATATTTGAGTGTGTCATAAGGGTACAATGAGAGCACGTGCTATTGTATCGATTACGACCACCTTCAGAATGGTTGAAGACAAGACCATCGTAGTTAGCACAGCTAAGAAGAGTGTTTAGATCTGCAACAAGCCTCCAGATCTGAAGTTGGCAGGAGTGACCTGGTCGAAAGCCGAATTGCTCCTCATGAACAAAATTGTTGGTTACAAAAAGTCATTAAGCCTCTTCAGAATGACGCGTTCAAAGACTTTTGACAGCATAGGTAGCAGGTTTATGGGCCTGTAGCTGACAGCGAGAGCAGGGATTAGACCAGGCTTTGGTATGGTAACGATGGCGGACTCCTTCCACTTATCGGGGAAGTAACCAATTTTCCAGCTGTCGTTCGTGGCTTTGGTTCAACATTAGGAGGCAAATTTTTGAGAGCGCTATTGGTGATAGAGTCAGTACCAGCTGTTTTTTGGTCTTAAGTCGCTTGATGACTTCGGAGATTTTTTTAGTACTAATGACTTCCTCAGGCGTAGCAACACGATGTTGTGCCCGTAGGCGATGCAACCATTATTAACTAACTCAGTGTTTGAGACACAGTCCGGGTTGGTCTCACTAGACGTGGTAAATTGACTTTTCAGGGAATCAGCGATCAGTTGAGCCTTATCCCCGTCACTGGTGACAACCTTGCCATTCCCCGCAAGCAGTGGCGGAAATTGAATGGGTCTGTTACCCTTTACGGCCCTCATAGTACCCCTGAACAGACAAGGACTTCAGTTTTTCGCTCCAACTTTGATTTCGTAGAGCTTTAACCTTTTCCTGGACTTTGCGAGAAAGCCTGTTGTACTTGGTCTTGAAGAAGGATAGTCGCTTACGCTGCCATAATCTTCAGTAGGAATCCCTTTCGAGAATAAGACGCCTGATATAAAGAGGGAGGTCCAGATGCTCAGGACGCTACTGATGATGGTTTAAGACCGAAACGCATATCATACTGTTAAATTTTGTTGTTGCAATGAAGACACCAGTTCCATTAGTTACGATTAACTCAATCTGATTAACTTAAAAAATGTAAACGCATTGTAATTTATGAATAGAAAATGGGTACACACGATTTCATTCTTGAATAAAAATCACCATAGCAAAAAATAATAAACACCCAAACGAAATTGAACAAATTTAAATTATTGCTCTTTTCCATCAATAAAAAGGCTATTATAGTAGAACCTCTTTTTTTACGAACTCGGATTTTATGAAATTCCTGATTTCATGAAATAATTCTGAAATCCCGAATCCCTCCTTTTAATTTTCATATAAAAAAGGATAAATACTCAGCCTGTATTTATCCACTGCAGGACCTAGACCTCTCCCACCACAGGGGGGGGGGGGGGTTTGGTCTAATCTCCCACGCTGTCTAGACGGGTTGGGAGATGCATTTTTGAGCTTCTGCCAGCTTTTGACGCCTGCTACCCGCCCGCGGTCGTGGCGGCGGGGGCCAGGAGTCAGAACCCATTCAGTTACTAGCCATGCTAGGCGAAGCTTAACTTCCAGAGCTGGCTTGCTCTGTGAAAGCCCCCTAGCCCACGGCACCCCCAATTTTCCTATAATAAACTTTAAATTTTACGAAGTGTTTTTACGACGAAATTCGGATTTTACGAAGATAGAAGTTGTAATTGGTATAAAACATGCTGCAATCACGCCCGTTTATATCTATCAGGCCTGATAACTGAGGATTGATGACGTCACGCTAGAGCAACCCCCTTCTCAACGGAAATAATTTAACATTGAAATACTTTAATTGATGAAAAATTATGTTTAATCAAGTTAAGCGAATACTCCAGTAATATGAAAAGAATTATCGCCTTTGTCAAAAATTAACGCCGACCTCAGCATGACGTCAGTTATCAGGCTTGTAGATGTAGTACGGCCGTGCTGCAATTCTGAAATACGTCAAGTACATTTTCGTGAAATTCTTGTTCGAACCATGTTACGAGCTATGGAAGAATGCAAAACAGCATCCAAATTTTTTCTTTTGGATACCATAACTAACATATGTGTAGTTTGGAAAAATTTAGCCCCATAAATAATTGCTAATTGTTTCAAAAAAGCAGGTTTCATTTTAAGGAATATAAACGAAAGTGAAACTGAGCATGAACAACTTGCTGTCCGAACCGAAGCTTATCGATGATGATGATGATAGCGAATTTGAAGAGTGGGATATCATAAAAAAAAAATAGCTTAATTTCCAAAATAAATTCTCGGGCTATGTAAATATTGATGCGGATGTCATAACTTTTCCAACGTTAAACGATGACGAAATTTGCGATATTGTCAAAGAAAGTGGCGAAGACCATGAAGATGACAATGACAACGAGGAATTGGATAAATACTGTATTCAAAGCAACATCCTCACAAATAAAAACTGCTTAGAAACGCTAAAAAAAGCATTTATATGCAACTGAAAATGTACCGGACAACATTTTTGAGAGTTGTTTTGAATTTTCAAATTATGTTAATAACGATATACGTTCAAATTTGCGTCAGATGACAATTCTAAAATGCAGGGTGTCTCAAAATTCCTGATACAAACTTTTAGGGGAGGTAGTATGGGTGATTCTAAGCAAAATTGTTCATAAGAACATGGGTCCCAATTTGAACGATAACAAGGATACGAACAGAAATAAAAATGCCGCCACCAAGATCAAGATGTTAATAACTCAGGTTCCGGAACGCCTAGATTAATGAAATTTGGAGGAGTAATAGGGTACTTAAAACCGTGTATGCCGTTAAAATTTGAACTAAGTTCAACAAGTAGTTTCCGGGTTACGCAGTCAACATCTTAACACGTGCTGATTAGTACTCGCATGTGAGCACTGTTACGATTTTGAATGCGTAACTCGGAAACTACTCGTTGGAATACGATCAAGTTTTAACGGTATACACAGTTTTATGTACCCTATTACCCCCCCAAATTTCATTATTCTAGGCGTTCTGGAACCCGAGTTATTAACATGTTGATCTTGGTGGCGGCATTTTTATTTCTGATTATATCTCAGTTATCGTTCCAATTCGGACCCATGTTCATATGAATTTTTTTGCTTAGAATCACCCATACTACCTCCCCTAAAAGTTTGTACCAGGAATTTTGAGGCACCCTGTATTTCAAAAATCAAATAACTAATGTATAAGCCTAGGTGTATTAAAAATGCTGCCCATTAAAAACTCTTACAGAGCGTATTTACTTGTTTTTTAAATTTTATTTTAATTTTTTTTTGTTTTGTTTTTTACGAAGTTCGGATTTAACGAATAAATGTCAAACGAGGAAACGAGAGGAAGTCCGCGGTGGCAAGTCTAGAGAATAGGGGAGGATGGTAAAGTTCTGGAATCTGTTTTCGCGTGAGGAATTGCTTCGCCTTTGTAGCGATATGTGGCCTCGCATTATGTAGAAGACACCAGGATCCCGATTCAGCAAACTGCGGCCGGACCCGACGAGTGGGCTTCCGTAGACGATCGAGAACCGTTGTTTGAAATAAACAATGAAAGGACACAAATTTCTCAATGTTCCGGATATTCAGACGGCTGTGATGAGGGAATTTCAAGCATTGCCGAAAGATGATTTTTCACACGCCATACAACAGTTTTGCGAACGATGTCAAAAGTGTATTGTGGCCATGGGGGCTTACTTTGAAGGACAGTAAAGTATCATCTCTGAAATATCTGTTCCTGTTTGATTTTCCGTGTCATTCACCGTACTTTCTGGTCTCACCTTGTATTTGTATATAATGAGTGCGTTTGTTTAATGGCGACGACAGCGACGAAGGAGACTACCATCATGGTAGTACCAAGACGGTAGTACCATGGGACGAAACCGTGACAGTGGTCAGAGTGACGAAAACAAACGAATTCGTCGATCCTGCTATTTCCAAAATGGCGGTCATCAATGACGATTGGCTTTCGATGCGAGCAATTGCATTTAAGTCGAAAAATTACATTAGAGTAAACAAATATTATTACGTCGAATTTACAGAAACCGTAAATTTGATTGAAGATTGCTAGATATGTTTTCCTGCTTGCTTTGATTTCGTTGCTACTTGAATATGGCAGCTTGAATCAGCTCATGGATATGAATTAGAAACTGGAACGCTTGCGCGTATGGGAGGAATCTGTAATCAAAATTGCCTGGCAGCCAGGCAATATAATCGATAAATTCGGGGACGGATCTTATCCATCGTTCTCAATATAAAGCAGTTTTGTATTGAGATCGAGGATCTCAGCTGATCTCAGCAGACTTAGAGATAGCCCTGAGCATCTGCGGCTAAGATGTCCAGAAGTCGGGGAAGACAACCTTATTTATGTCATCGAAATTAACTTCCAGTACGTGAATGGGTCTTCGTATCCTTATGGGACCCCTAAGGGCTAGAGGGTGGTCCAGTATACTGGCTACCAAGGGATTGTCGTGGGTCTCAATTTTAAGAAGCAATTTCTTAAGGAGCATTTGAACGTAGCTACCAATGTGGTCCATTTCGAGGTCTTCATAAATGGAAGAGTTGTTGGCAACTCTCCGGTCGAGCTGAATAATGGTCCTGAGGGTTACATTTTGGAAGGTCTGTATTTCCCTCCACCTTGATTTGCAGATAGACGCCCAGGCAGGCATTCCATGGAGCAAGATGGTGCGTATTACCACCTTGTACAGCTAGAGTTTATTGTCCAATCCAAGGGCACTGTTTCTCCGCAAGAGCACAATCAGGCTGAACTTTGCCTTTTTAGCCTTGTTGAGGGTATATTGGATATGGTCATTCCAGTTTAGCTTAGAGTCAATATTTACACCACGGTACTTGTAGTTCTTCACCCAGTCCACTTTTTTGTCATATAAGGCCAGGATCCCTGGAGGATTCTTGCGTTTTCGTGAAAAGTACATAGCTTTACATTTGTCAACATTGAGCTTTAACCTCCATTTGTCGAACCATTTTTCGCACTGTAGCAAAGCCTTTTGTACAGTGCGGGATTCCTTGCACTTGTTGTGATGGCCGCATCATCAGCGAATAGGTACTGTTTTCATTTTGCGAATTCCGGCAGGTCGTGAATGAAGAAATTGAACAGCGCCGGTCCCAGGATCTTTGCGTCAAAAAGGAGCGAACCAAGGCAATCAGTTCATCAGGGAAACCACAATTTATCATTTTAAAGATGAGGTCGTCGTGCCAAACCTGGTCAAAGGCTTTATGGACATCGAGAAAAACAATTCCACCGTACATCGAGTAATTGAGAGAACTGTTCAAATCTTCAACCAGCCTCCATATCTGGAGCTGGCAGGAGTGATTCGAACGAAAGCCAAATTGCTCCTTGCGAATTAGATTATTTGATTCACAAAAATCGTTGAACCTCTTCAGAATTGTGCGTTCGAAGACCTTAAAAAGTGTATGCAATAAGCTAATGGGCCTGTAGCTGACAGGAAGAGCGGGATTGAGGCCAGGCTTTGGTATAGAGAGGATGACTGAGTTTTTCCAGGAATCTGGGAAGTAGCCGTGGTTCCAGCAGTCGTTTAAAATCTTTGTGATCGCGCAGATTACCTTTGGAGGCAAATTCTTAAGAGCACTGTTAGTGATGGCGTCTAGTCCAGGAGCCTTATTTCTTTTAACTTGCTTAATGATGTTCGATACCTCGGCGTTGTCAATGACATGGGGAGACTTTTTTACACGATGGATGAGATTAAACTTAATGCAGCTTTCTTTAACTTGACGTGTGTTCTCGATACCAGGCAGTCTATCTTCAAGAGGGGTGGTGAATTGACTCTTAAGTGAGTTTGCGATGAGTTGGGCCTTTTCCTGGGGTCTGCTAACAAAGTTCCCATCATCCGTAAGCAGAGGAGGTAAATCGGTGTTCTTCTTATTCTTGAGGGCCCTGACTGTGCACCAGAGGGAGTTGTCCTGGACTGACAGACTCTTGATTTTGCTGCACCATCTTTGGATTCGTAGTTCCTTGATCTGTTCGCTGACCTTGCGTGTTAACCTGTTGTACTTAGTCTTGAAATGCCTCCACTGTTCGAATGAAGGGTACAAACACTGCTTGCTTACAAACACAGTACATTGTCTAATACACTACTGTTTATAAAAATCGCAACACCCTGACGGAATGGTCTAATCCATATGCAATTTGCAATATTTGCATACAATGGGTCAGAGTATAAATAATTAGATTTTCAGAGTAATTGCTTGAAAGAACACCATGCCTCGACGACGACGAAGGGTACCATATCAACAGCTGACAGACTTTGAAAGAGGACGCATAATTGGTCGTATCGTGACATTGCTGCTCGTGTAGGACGTAATGCAACGATAATTATGCGTGCATGGAGGCAGTGGAGCGAAGAGAACAGGGCACACCGAAGACCAGACTCAGGAAGACCCAGCACGACGACACCGCGAGATGACAGACACCTCTATCGCATGTGTGTAGCAGATCGTACAGCCACTTCCACAGTGTTAGCACAACAGTGGGGTGCTACAGTAGGCAGGACAATGTCTGCTAGCACTTTACGACGCCGTTTGATTTCCAGAGGATTGATGGCACGAGTACCATTGTTGCGGATTCCTTTGACTCAAAACCACCGGCGCCTCAGGTTGCAATGGGCCCATCAACACCAACAGTGGCAAGCTGAATGGCAACAAGTTGTGTTTTCGGATGAGTCAAGGTTTAACTTGCAGCACCATGACGGCAGGATACGAGTCAGAAGACATCGTGGCGAGCGCGACCTTCCAGAATGCATCCTGCAGCGTCATTCAGGACAAACGCCAGGGGTGATGGTGTGGGGTGCAATCAGTTACCATGGCCGTTCCCGTCTGATCAGAATCCATGGCAATCTGAACAGTGACCGGTACATCAGGGAAGTTGTGCAACCCGAGGTCATCCCCTTCCTGCAGAACCTTCCAGGCGCTGTATTCCAACAGGACAATGCCCGACCGCATGTGGCCAGAAATGTCCTCGCCTTTTTCCAAGCACATCAGACGCCCTTGTTCCCCTGGCCTGCTCGTTCACCAGACATGTCCTCAATCGAACATGTGTGGGACAGGGTTGCTCATCGATTGGCTCGTCAGACTCCTGCAGCAGCAACTGTGGATGAACTGTATACCCGTGTAGACAGAGCATGGCAGGACATTCCCCAGGCCCTTATTCAGAGCTTGTTTGACTCAATGCCACGACGTTTAGAGGCTGTAATTGCATCCCACGGTGGTTTCACCCGATACTAATGTGACAATAAAACGCATTGTATTGACCTGAAAATCTAATGGTTTCTTTTCTGACCCATGATATGCAAATGCTCCAAATTTAATGCAGATTGGGCTATTCCATCAGGGTGTTGCGATTTTTATAAACAGTAGTGTAGATAAGATATCAAAGCTGCCACTCGCCCCACCCAATACAGGCGAGTGGCAGCTTTTAGAACAGAAAGATTTCCCATTTAAAAATAATATTTTTTGTCTCGGCAAAGTTTTCCGTACAATGCTTTGTTTTCGAAATATTTCCGTGTCTGCACTTAGATGGGCCACACTGTAAATAGATTTATAATTAAGTTTAAAGAGGAACTTTGAAGAGTTAATAAAAATGATTTCTTATGTTTGTTTAGCTTGAAAATCGACAAGCGAACAGTGAAGTGTACATTTCTTCGGGAGGGACGAAATCAGTGCTTTCACGAAGCTCACCCTACCAGAATAAATTCCACATGAAATACACTGAAATAGGCAAGAAGCCTGACTAACCCTAGAGGTCTTCCACTTGTTTAGCTTGGTTTAAATACAGACATCTTTGTCAAATTTGTCTTTTTAAAAAGCATATGGTAATTTTTTTAACATAAGTCCCGTAATCTAAAACGAAAAAAAGGAAATAATTTTAAACTTTTTGATTTTACTACCTTACATTAGTGATCGCCGAAAATAATATAGGGAAAACTCACAAAATTGATATATTTTGATTGAAATTATCAATCCTGCGTCACATTTAAAATACTTTCGATTAGTTGGCTGGTTAGTTACTTTTTTTTTTAAGACGCGTCAACATCTAATTTATGTAATTTTACGCCCCTTTCTCATGACTGAGCTTTACGCAATCTCGAGAATTCCACATGACTACACATGCCCACGGCAGGATTCGAACCCATGTCCTGACCTTCGAGCATAAAAATAGTATTTCTAAGCTCGAAGATCCTGGCACTGACCAGTCTTCTATATTCATCGATGAATATAGAAGGCTGTGCCCTGACGCACTCGGCCATCAGGCCATACATTCGATAGAAAGAAATTTGAAGATAAACATCTAGTTCTGAAAAAATTTGATATTTTAATTAGCCTTATATGGTATTTTCGTTCTGCAAAATGAAAGGAGAAGTGAAGGTCTAGAACAAACGGAAATAAAAACAAAACAAAAAAAAAAAAGTTCGCCTAAAAGAATTTTACTGATGAAATTTCTAGAATTTTAAAGAAGTTTTCTCATCAGTAATTTAACATCTGAGATAAGGCGTATGATTAAAATCTTACGGACCCATCTTGAGCTAATAAAAGAATTTTGGTTAAGCTGAAGGTAAATTACCCGTTGGGGTAACTTTTTCTTCATAAATTAAAATAATAAATTTTCTTCATTATAAATTCCGTTGGAGTAACTCAGCAAGATCATGGAGGAAAATTTTTCAAATCTTACAATTAGCTTAATTTAAATGGTTAAAATATATGCATCTGAAAATGGGAAACTAATTTTTTTTGAAGAATCAAACGGAAATTAAACCAAAGTAAACAGCTGAAAATATCATAAAAATATTTAAAAAAAAATTTACATCAGTACGTTTTAAAGCTCGAACTAAATTAACATTTATTCAAAACAACTTATTTTCATACAGAAAAATAAAGAGTTTTCTCTTGTTTAACAAATCAAAACATTCGAATCGTCATGTTCATTAAAATAAAAAAAAATTAACATTGCCTAATGCGAAATACTTTTCCTTTTTTAAATATTAAGGGCTAATTTCAAGTTCCCTTCCGTTCAATTTGAATAAACGAATAAATTAGTGAATCTTTTGAAAGCAATAACTTAAAGATTAACTTTTTAACCTGTATCTGTTTATTTAAAAATTCATTCCTCTTCTAATTAAATATGATTTCCATCCTTCGAATTTAAAAGATTTTTCTATACAATTTTGATTGAGAAACGAATTGCATTACATTTCCACGTTCTTAGCGATGGATGTTTCCTATCTACTCTGAGTTTTCCTCAGATTTCGGATTTTTCCAAGTCAGCCGTTTCTCGTAAAAAGCGATAACAATTTGTGGGCATTTGATATTAGCCTCTTTCGCTAGAACAATGTCGGCCTCATCGCTATCTTTCCATTGCATGAGAAATGCTAATTCCCCATCCATTTCTGTGGCGCCTAAAATTTTTTCGGCTTCTAAACCGCGGTCGAAGCCTATCTTTTCTTCATTGCTATTGCTTCTTCTTCTCTTACTACTTCTACCAGTACTACTATCACCGTCATTTTCTTTTCTCTTGGTCTTCGGTGTCGATGCTCTTGCTGCATGTTTCGTTTCGAACTCGGCTATCAAATCTGCACACTGGAGATGTTCTTCTGGTTCCCAGGTGTTGTCCTCGTCCGGATATCCCTTCCACTTCAGCAGGTATTCTGTTTTGCCTTTTCTAGAGCGCTTATCAACAACCTTTTCAACAACGTATGCTTCCTCTTCCGACATAATTTTCAGTCGAAACTGCCAAAAGGAAAACTGAAAAAACGTAAAAGAATAAAATGAAATAAAACAGGCCTCTTCGTATACTTATAATTTCTTTACATTATATGAAATGAAACTTTCATTTTAACTTACGAAATATGAAGTAACGGTAACCTCCTTACTTTCCTTTCTTCGTTTTTTTCCTTCCAAATTTCCTAATTTAACTTTTTAGGTTTGATTTCACAAATATATAAACTGACAATGAATTAACTTCCTTTTAATTGGAATAAATATTACTATAAGAACTTCTAGGCAGAAGAAAAATATTCACAGTATAACTCGTTAGCCACAACGACCCTTGCCGTCTTATTGATAACTTATAATAGCGAGGTAATGTTTAACTTCCTCACCCTCCTACCCTTTTCATTGCATATGGTTGATCCCATTGAAATGAATATTTATTAACCTGGAAGAAAAAATATATGTACTCTTTGTGGAAATAAGCCTAATATTTGGAAAATATAATAAATAAAATAAGTAATATTTTTTTATATATCAATATCATTCTTATTAATATTATATAACCGGGTAAACGAGACAAATAAAACGGTAAAATTTGGCATCCGCAGTTACTAGTGGTAATAAATCGTTTTAAAATTTAAAATAACAACTCTAATAAATAGATGTAATACATGTAAAGAAATAACCTAAAAATATGTTTAAAATTTTTAAGAAAGTATTAATTATTGAAACCTGTTAATTTTGACTGATAGGCTATATTTAAATTGAATCAGATCCATTAAACGCCATCGTTAGAAGTCCATGAGGAAAATCTTAACCAGAAACTCTTGTCCCCTTACGGCGAAAGCGCATATTTGGGTTATTGATAAGGAAACAGAAAAACTGCGTTAAGATTGAAACAAACAGAAATGTAAAAAAAAAAAAAAAAAAAATCATTTGAAATATGATAAAGAAAAAAGGAAAAAAAGGGAAGTCCAAAGAGGACAGAGTCGAAATTTATAAAATAAATAATAATAAAAACGCATAAGAAGCAGAAGTTAAAAAAAACTCGTTATAAAAACCCTTGAAACAGCTTAAAATTTTAAATAATTTGTTTCGCAAACCATTATGTTTATAATTAGTGCGATAGCAGGATATATAGTACTAAATTATTTCCACGTGCGTAATGCGAAAACGCTACAAAATGAATATGTCTCCATCTAGGAAAAAAAAAAGATCTAGAACTTTTTCTGCCTGGACAAATAATGTAGTCTCCAACTGATCCTGAACGTTCTGTAATTTTGAGGTTACGTGAGATTTTTTTTCAGTTACGTCATGACAATATGCCAGGATTCGAACCAGGTCGCAGAATTTTTCCTTCCATTTTTTCAAATAACATCATTGCCTGAGGTTTGGAGACTCCGCTCCAGTTTATATTCATTATATATTATAGGCAACATATTTGTAATCACGGTGCAATTAATTGCTACATGGTCAACTTCAACTTCAATTGTTTCACGCTACGAAAAAATAACATTTGTTGCTTTATCTGTTGGAATGATCCCGTTGGAATATTGCATGATTTCTCTTCGGATCTCTTAATCCACACAGAATTGTTTCCTCATAAAGCAAGAAATTATCTCATTTCTTCATTACCCCATATTTCATATTTAACTTCTATAGCAATAAACAATGATATCTAATACTCCATATTAGATATCAATGGCTATAAATGATGGATGTAGGAAGAAAAAAAACGGATTGTCACTTTACACGCTCGCCCAAAAAGTAAACCAAATGAGGTACACTGAAGTAGGAAAGAAGCCTGATGAGCCTCTTTAAGTCATCCAGAAAAGAGTCCCTTCATGGTAGGGACAAGAATCAGATTGTGGATTGACGAATAGCGAGTCCGAAAAACTAGGATCTAGCAGATCCAGTAGTTGGGTAACTCGGCCTTGTTAATGTTCTCGAAATTGACATCAAGATATGACGGGGTCTTCGAAACCTGATAGCCTGTTGTATTTCGTCACAGTCTTCTGTAAGTATTTTTTTCCTGAAAAGTCTGCCTGATGCGGGGAGGAAGCTCAAGATGGTCTGGCCGCTTGTAATCAACTGGAGAAGCACTAGCATCGGAAGCCATGAGAATGGTGCGAGTGACATTTTTGACATTTTCGTCGATGTCTTTGCTGCTGCCTGGATCCTGATATGGAATGCTACTATCTTTTAGAAGTTCCCTAAAAAATTTCCAGTCCTGCTTGTAACGAAGATTTACCCTCAGATCGATATTTATCTCCTCGAAATTTAAAGCAACAGGGAGGTGGTCAGATGATAAGGCATTCACTGTGTATATGTTGTATGGTTTGAAAAACCCCTTGAGAACAGCTATGTCAAGCACATCACTGACAGGTGAGTGATCACAGTAGTATGTATCTTCAAGGGGACCGACGATGGAAGTGTCAATCTGGTCTAACATGTATCTATAGAGTACTGAGCCGCTCTGAGTTGTGCATCTAGAATTCCAGTGAGGGTGCTTCGCATTTAAATCACCTGCCATAACAACTGGAATGGGTCCGGACAAAAGCTCATCGAGGTCGCGACGGTCGAGTTTGTGCCCTGGAGGGTTATATACGGAAGTAAACTTGACCTCACCAACGTCAACATCTTTAAGGATAATGGATACTGCTTCCATTTTCACTAAGTCTGGAGTGACGATCTTAGTATGATCAATGCCTTTTCTGAAAACAATAGTTGTCCCTCCAGAGCCTGGATCAGTAGCTTTTTTAGGGGTCCTAGTTTTTTTTTCTGTATATATAATAACCTGGCAGGGTGAAAGATCTGCTTTGCTTGAGGTGAGTCTTGCACAAAAAGGCTACGTCGATATTCCAACTTGTGAGGAGTTCGTAGAACTCATGACACTTGCGAGGGATCCCCCTTGCATTCCAGAACGTGCCTCGGTTTACGATACTTCGTATCCCAGTTCATATTCAATGAGTTCTTCAGTATTCCATTCACAAGTTTATTGTCGTGAGTCTTCATCTTCTGTATCATAATCAAAAGGAGATCCTGGATAAACTTTGCGATATGGGCCATGTTTAAATCCATGTGGATGGATTGGTTTTTCACCGTCCTTCTGTATAGCTGAGCAATGGTCCTCAGGGTAACATTCTGGAATGACTGTAGTTCACTCCAAAAGTTTTCGAACGCATCATTCTGAAGAGGTTTGACGAATTCTGTGTAGCAAACAATCTCGTTCCTGATGAGCAATTTGGCTTTCGCCCAGGTCACTCCTGCCAACTTCAGATCTGGAGGCTTGTTGCAGATCTAAACACTCCTCTTAACTGTGCTAAGTATGGTGGTCTTGTCTTTTTGGATGTCCGTAAAGCTTTTGATCAGGTTTGGCACAAGGGCCTCATATATAAGATGATTACTTGTGGTTTTTCGGATGAACTGATTACCTTGATTAGTTCCTTTCTGTCAAACAGGACATTTCGTGTCAAGGTTGGCTGCTCCATGTCTAACCCTTGTGACGTCAATGCTGGTGTTCCTCAGGGCTCTGTCCTGGGCCCTGCACTGTTCAACTTTTTCATCCATGACTTCCCAACTTTTACCAAGTGCAAGCTATATCTCTTTGCTGACGACGCAGCCATCATGACTACTGACCGCAATCCTGCTCACGTCATATCACGCTTACAAAAGGCCTTACGATTGTGCGAGAAGTGGTTTGCAAAGTGGAGACTTGACCTAAATGTTGACAAATGCAAGGCAATGTTCATTACGAAGAAACGTCGGAAACCACCGAGTCCTCTCTTCCTTTCTGGTGAAGAACTCGAATGGGTTAAGAATTACAAATACCTCGGAGTGATGATAGATGCCAGGCTAAATTGGAGTGACCACGTCTCCCATGCGATAAATAAAGCTAAGAAGGCTAAGTTTAGTTTAGTTGCTCTTCTGGGGCGAAACGGCGCCCTTGGAATGGATAGCAAACTCTTGCTTTATAAGATGGTTATACGAACCATTCTTCTTTATGGTATGCCTGCCTGGGCTACAATATGCAAATCCAGATGGAAGGATCTCCAAACATTCCAAAACGTTACTCTGAGGACTATCGCCCAACTTGACAGGAGAGTCGCAACGAATATTTCAATTGCTGAAGATTTCCATATACCTCCAATTGGTAACTATGTCCAGGAGTCGTTGAATAAGTTGCTTCCGAAGATTAAGGACCATCCCAATCCTCTGGTTGCAGATATTCTGGAGCATCCACTCACGTTTAGAAGTTTACTCAGGCCTCGACACGTCCTGGACATCAATTTCGACGACATCCAAAAGGCCATCTTTCCCGAATACTGGATCTCATGGCTCCTCGTGCCCCTCGTCAATCAACAATCAACTCTATCGTCCTTATAAGAAAGGACCCCATCTTATCCTCTGGATGACTTAACTAGGTTTCATCTGGTTTCTTGCCTAGTTCAGTGTACTTCCCCTGGTTACTTTCGGACCGCTCGTTTCGTTTTCCCCTGCGCTGTTCGATTGTCGATTACTACTAGCTATGTAGCTCGACGAAATCCGCTAGCATTACTATTAAATACGCTGACGGTAAAGTGTAACCATGTGAGCAAGCCTATAAAGATGCCTGTAAGGATCCTAGATTCCTGTTTCGTCCACTTCAACCTTTGTATTTCTCCACTGGGTGGCGTTTATTCAATTGTTTTTATTATTTATTTTTATTCCTTTTAATTAAATGGAGTTCTTATTTTTTAATTAATATACTTTATTACAACTCCTAACATCATAGATTTAAATTTCTTACCCACATAAGTTAACGGAGAAATTTTGAAGGTTGCATGTTGGTCGATATTGCTGTAACTATTAGATGAAATAAAGGTCCAGGAATAGCAATATTCCGAACCTATTCCTGGACCTTTAATTCATCGGACAAATTTTGGTTAATCTGTTTGCTAAAAGACCCAAAACTGGTATAATTTTACAAACTTTGGTGTTTTTTTCTGAAAATATTTCATTGGTAATGCTCAGAAATGGCTTCAAAATTGTTAAGCAATCAGAGAGAATTTTTACATTCATTCGTTGATATCAAATCTACATTGTCAACACTTTGGAGACTACATATCACTAAATCCTTTAAAGACAAAAACCTCCCTAACATCAGGTACACTGAATTCCGTCACGTACAGACTTCTTGAATTAGTTTCAAGCACTGCGTTCCACTCTTCTGCTGTTCACGTTGCAGAACAACAGCTTCAACATCACTTTTGTGGTAAAAAGCGACGATTCATTTGACTTTCTCCATAATACAAACAAAATACAGCCTTAACTGATTCTTGAATCAACGCCACCTTTAACACCTGTTTCTAATCGCGTTACTCGAATAGCCTAATCTTGATTATTTAATCGATTTCAGCTGTAATCTATTCTCACTTTTTAGACACGCCCGAAATCGATGGTTTGTGAAATGCAATCAATGTTCCCAAACCGTCGAAACATCGATTATTTAAACAACATCGATGGCATCGCACAGCTCTAATGAGATAAAATTGGCCGCACCGCTTTGCAACGAGATTGTTGCAATGCATAATAATTGTGGGTTTATTTCATCTGTTGTACATTATATAATAATGAAAAGCGATAAAAATAAATAAAAAAGAACTAAAAGGAGAAGAACGACGAGATCTTTGGTACTGGCCTCAGAACATCTGGCTTTGGTTTAAGGGCCCTCCCCTTTTTTTCCTGGACCTTTGGTGGTGTTGGTTTTAGCACGGGAGGATGAATGACCTGGGCACAGATTAAGGATAAACATTGTTTACCATTACTCTGTTGACCTGGGGGATGAAATGAGCCGTGTGGGACGGAGTCAGGAATTGTTCCAGTGGAACCTTCGATGCAGAACCATCGTCCGACAACGACCCTCCAACAACATGAACATCCGAGAGAACACCATAGATGGTGGTATTACGAATTTTCTTCGTAAAAATTTCACGTTATGATTCGTTATCAAAAGGCTGGCTGAATCAACCTTCTGTATTAAAACCGCTTTGGAGCCTGTCAAATAGCAATTTTAGATTTCATGCAGTAATATATTAAAGACGAGAGAAGTTGTATATAAATGTGAAAAATTATTTTATTCTCAAGCATATCATGGAATTTCAAAATATTTTCACTTTCTGTTTGGCGCAAGTTCTGCCAGAACAAGGTAGAAAATTAAATGAATGACGAAGACTTTTAAAAACTTTAAACTTGATTCTAGAATAGGTAGATTTATTCTTTACTTTTAATAATTAATATTTTGCATGGTTTGGATAGAAGAAATTCTCGATCTGAGGGCCAGAAGCCTGCCTCCCATTGCGCTTTCAACCGTGACAACTTGGTTGTCTTTAAGACACCTTGAGACAGCTTGTCTGCGATAGCCCAATTGGTAGAGGCGTCGGTCATCATAGTCGAGGTTCCTGGTTCGAATCCGGGTCGCAGAAATTTTTCTTCCATTTTTCAATCGAAAAATTATTACCTGTGTTTGGAGACAATCTCTAGTTTATAATATTATTATTATCTAGTAGCTCTATTATTCTTGAAGGCTAAGCCCTATTCGGCTCATTCATCAATTAGTCAGATCATCTGGTCTAAATGTAATTTTTGATGTTAGGTCCCGCAAAACAAACGAAACTCTATCAAATCGCGTTTTTAAAAATTCAAATTGTTTTCGTAGCATTTCGCCCAGGGGTGGCATTACCTTGCCCATTAATCCCCAAATTGTTTTCGTTACAGTTCTTGAGCTAATGCTGCAAAAAAATACCGCAAGCATAGTATAAATTATACGTAGAGAAAAACTTGTAAATTTTCAATATGGAAGGGCGCAGCAGGTTAATGGAGCTACGACCAATGGATACTAAAAATGCCCCCTGTAATTGTGATGGAGCCCCTCTAATGTTCCCCGTCTCATTCTGAGGTCCCCACTATCGTTTGACTAGGCTGCACCAGTGGTGACAGTCTTCATAAACATAAATATACACACCACAGCCTAGCGAAGTTCAGTTTGATTGCACTTCTGGAGCGAAACAGCACTCTTGATGTAGATAACAAACTCTTGATATACAAGGTTGTGATTTTCGTACTATTTTGCTTCATGGAATGCCTGCTTGGGCTTCTATTTGCAAATCTAGGTGGAAGGATCTCCAGACCTTCTCAAATGTTTCTCTCCGATCCATTGCCCAACTCGACAGAAGAGTTGCCAACAACCACTCTATCTATGACGATTTGGGGATGACCCACATAGGCACCTTTGAAGAACATGCTACCCAAGATGGAGAATCATGAAAACACCCTGGTTTCTGGTATTCTGGACCATCCACTCGTTGTAAAGAATCCCCTCAGGTTTCGAAGACCGCGCCATATCCTGGATGTCTGCTTTGATGACGTTAACAAGTCCGCATTCCCCAACTATTGGATCCTGCTGATTTTTGGGGACTCTATTTGTCAGCCTACAATCTGATTCTCGTCCCTTCTGGGGACTTCTTCTCTGTAGGACTTAAGAGGTTCATCAGGCTTCTCACCCATTTCAGTGTACCTCCTCTGGTTTACTCTTTGGGCGTGCGTGCAAAGTGAGCTTGGCTCCTGGACCACTCGCGTCTTCTTTTCACTTCACTGTTCGATTGTCGATTGTCTGGAGCAATGGGAAGCTATCAGGCTTTATTTCTCTGACATTTGGAGAAATGAGCATACACTTGCCGCTGAACAAATATTTAACGCTCTTCAAGATCCTTTCATAAAATTGTACTACGCTTTCCTAGCTTGGGTACTTCCTAAAGTAACCTGTATGAATGCATTCTTTCAGTCCACAACAGTTGTAGTTACAACACTCCATGATAAAATGGCAACTGCATACCATGAACTTCTCTCCATTTATATGTACCTTGATTATGTTGCAAAGATAAAGCGCTTGAGTGAAATTCGACCTGATGATGATAGTAATTTCATACGTCTAGAGAACATGTACATGGGAGTTAGTGTCATGGAAGGTCTAAAAAAATCCCTAAGTACTGCAAAGACCTGAACTCATCATTCAGGCAAAAATGCGAGAATATCTGCAACAGCTTTGGGAATAAAAACACGTTTTTCCTTTGATGATAAATTACTGATGGCATTGCCAGTTTTGAAGCCCGACAAAGCTTCATCAGCAAAATTTCGAAACGACACTCTATCTATCATGTTTTTATGCGATCTGTGTCCTAGAGCAAAGCCATCAGACCCTATGCAACTGCAACAGGTTGATGACGAGTGGAGACGTCTTCCATTGGACAATCTTCCTCTAGAGCTCACCAAACTAAAGGAGGTGGACGTCTTTTGTCACAGGCTTTCTCAAACCCTCACTGATGAAGGTGAACGCAAATATGAACTTTTACTTCAACTTGCATTGTCTGTGTTACCTTCCACATTCCAATGCCGATACTGAGAGGCTTTCCACCAAGAACAACTTAACAAAAACACAAATAAGACACAAGCAATCAACAAAAACTGTAAAAGGAGCCCTACTTTCATCTCAATGCATTAAAATGAAACCAACCACGCAAATGATGAGTCGCATGACGTCGGCTGTGCTCCACCCAAATAAACCGTCTACTGTAGTGCAATCTTCACCTAATGACGAAAGTTTTGATGTAGATTGTGATTCAGGTGCTGAAATACCTAGCTTGATGCAGTTTGTGTTATAAATTATATTTTTTAAGTCATTTATGTTATTAAAATCTGCCTCGTCACTTTAGACCAATCTTTCTCATTTGTAAGTTTATTAGAAATTTTTTTTTTGCATTTAAAAATTTATGTGAAAAAATACAAATCTAAACATTTACTTCTTAAGTAAATTTTAGTAGATTTCATTTAATCGTTACTTGTAGTTCTGTGAAATGACACAAACGGCAGTGTACGAGAATTTTTCAGATGGTACGCGAATTTTACAAGCTTCGTCCGAGAATTTAATTCTATTGGTCTACCAACCCTGGTCCTGAATGCTTTACAAAAATTTAATTACAATTTACAATTGGCAGTATTTGTGTGTTCCTGCAACTTCTGTACCTTCAGAAAGATTATTTTCAAAGATAGGATACAGATTAGGGAGGCAGACGTGCAGTTTAAATCAAGGCATCTCGAAAAAATATGTCATGAACTGTAAGAATAAAAAAATTTAATTTGGGAGTTCTGAATTTTGCATAATACAGGGTGCATTATGAAAGTAATGCGCATTTTCTGGGAAAAATAGATTTATTGATCTGCTTGGTACAAATGGTTAAAATTCTTCAAAATAGCCTCCTCCTGCGTCAATACACTTGCGGAGACGATTCTGCCACGCCTGGAAGGCACCGTGGAATGTTTTTCAGGAACCTTGTAACATGAGCTTGGATGTTTTCCACCGACTCCCAGTGCTTCCCCTTCAGCTCTCTCTTCAGTCGAAGGAACAAAAATAGTCACACGGAGCCAAGTCAGGGCTGTAAGGAGGCTGGGGCACAACGGGGGTCTTGCTCCGGGTCAGGAAGTTGGTGACGACGAAGGCCGTGTGGCTGGGGGCATTGTCGTGGTGGAGTTTGAAGACGTCTTTGATGTCAGTTTCTGTTGCATTCTTCCCAAGCCGTACCCAAAATTTGATCGCGTACCGCTGTTCCAGCGAACGCTCCATCGTGCTGTGACACAATCGAAAAACAGACTACGTGCGAAGTAGGGATGTGCCCATACCATATGATATATCGTTTATCGGCCATATTTACATTTCGATATTCGATAATTTTTCGATATCATCAAGGACGAAAATATCGATCCGATATGATATTTCGTTTTCGATATCCGAAATAATGTATCATTTCGTTTTTTTGAATTCATAAATTCATGTGAAACTTTCGGGTCATCTATTTCTGGCGTTTTTTTGTTTCCATTATTAAACCAATCCGAAAGATTTCAGATTATTAAACGTCCTTTCATGTATTGGCCGCTTCATTTAACCCATTCTTATTTCGACCAATCCTATGCGGCGTTTCTTACCCTCGCCGTTTCTGCAAATAAAGAAGTTCTCGTTCCTGGATGAGTGAATTTCCCTATTTCATATGACCACTGCCACGGACGGACACACGGCTGCTACTGCACGACGATTCTACCACTCGACGGACGACGACGTACCTATTGCAGTGTGCACTTTTTTCAGTGGAATCTCCAAGAGGACTAACAAGGTAGGACTATTTTAAGTCTCTTAAACTGAGTCGTTCTGAGTAGGTGCGTCCTTCTAAAGACGGCAAAACCCAGCACCACACCTGCTTCATGATGACATCAGTCGCTGCATCAAAATCTGCTAACATTATAGTTAAATACACGGATGGTAAAGAGTTGCCTTGTGATCAAGCTTATAAAGACGCATGCAAGGATGCTAGATTCTATGCATTCGATATTATAATCAATGAACAGCTAGAGGCTTTACGTACGGTTTTTAATAACAAATATGTAGACCTTGAACGCAAGGTGGAAACACTGGCCAAGAATATTAGTAATTTGGATACTAAACTTGATGGACTAAAGTCGGAGATTATGAGTGCCCGAAATGAAGCTGCAGGCGGGCTTACCAGTCTCGAACATACAATTAGGAAAATGATGAGCTCCCTCAATACTTCAAATTCAAATTTGCCCATGATAGTGGATGCCAGTGAGCCGTTGCAAGACGTTAATGAACTTTTACTTAACTATGCAGAGTCCCTCTCAATAGATAAAGCTGGGAGTAAGCGTAAATTAAATGAGGATCTAAATACGGAAGTTAATAACTGGATACCTGTCTCAAACAAGAAATCTAAGAAAGGCATGCGTATTGACAACATACGAGTCAAGAGATCTGTTCAACCTAGTCATGGAGAAGGAAACCTGTATACCCCTCCGATTATAATCCGTACCCACGGTAAACCAATTAGGGATACTCTTGAAGAAATCAAGAAGCATGTGCCCTTAGAAAGCATTAAAATTAAGTGTCAAAATGAAGATATCCATAAAAAATTAGTGTCAGGAATCAAGAGTGATAATATCCTGAAAATACAACATCACCAGCTGAAATCGGAAAAACCGTTAAAATATGTTATAGGGAATGTTGATGCTACTGATAATTTAGACGATTTCCTTGAAGATTTCAAAGGGACAAATAACTTCCCTGAAAAAGTAATGAGACTTAAAAAGGCAAATGGTTCGGTTGAAATGCCGTTGTTCCTGGCACTATTTCAAAACACTGAGCACAGTAGAACTTTTAAAGAAGTCACTCGGATTGGTCATCTGGCAGTGCTCGTTGCTCTGTTTAGGGGTAATAAGAAACCTCTACAACGTTACAATTGCCTCAGATTTGGGCACGTTTCCATGGGCTGTACTGAGCTACCTCGTTGTAATAAGTGTGCAGGAAACCATCAGTCTAGGGAATGCAGAGATGTAAAGGGCCAGGATCCACTTAAATGTATTCGCTGTGAAGGACAGCATACCTCAAGTTTCTCAGGATGTCCTAAATATCCCAAAGTAAACAGAATGCCTAGTGCTAAGACTATTGTAGGGAGATCCTATGCATCGGTGGTTTCAAAAACTGTTGATAAAGGCTTCAACCCTTCGGATTTACAAGATATGAACAAGAAAATAGGTGCGATGCTAAAATTATATGAAGAAATCGGAAAGTCTATTCCACAAATTGTCAAACCATTTCCTAAAGCTTAATTATGGCTAGTAACAGCTGCAAAATAGTTGATCAAGGTAAATTTAGATGTACAATCTGGAATGCCAGAGGCATCTCACTTAGGAGAGAGGAGTTCTTCGACTTTCTATCGAGAAACAAAATCGCACCTGAAGACGGAACGGTTATTCAGGCTGCCTGGATACATAGTCTATCGTAAGGACAGACTCCCAAAAAATCCTGCTCATAATGTCTCTGGCGGAGCGGCTGTTATAGTTAAAGAAGGTATTTAGCATGTTGAAGTCATTACCCCGAACTGTTCAGGAATGGAGGCGGCGTCTATTCTCATCAAAGACCTCACGATTGGCTGTGTTAAGTTTGTTGCGCTGTATAACTCTCCGGGGCATGCCATTGACCCCTGTGATCTTGACGAGTTACTCTCTGGTAATTTTCCTGTTGTTTTGGCAGGCGATCTAAACGCGAAACACCCTCACTGGAATTCCAGATGCATTAATCATAGTGGTGCTATTTTATATGTTTACATCCAGAACCAGCTGGACATTGTCGCTATCGGTTCAATCTAACATACATATTATTGTGATCATTCGCCTACGAGCGATGTCCTGGATATTGCTATTCTCAGGGGTCTCTTCAAACCGTTCAACATATTCACTGTGGACGATTTAACATCAGACCATCTTCCAGTTGCCCTTAACTTCGATGGCTTAAATGTGGACATCCTGAATCGGCTTCCTATAAGGCGGAAACTCTTTCGTGACCTCCTTAAAACTAGCAATGGCTTAAAACTTGATCGTAGAGTAGCCAACAATAATGACGTCCATGAAGATCTAGGGATGACGCATATTGGCAAGTTTGTGCAGGATACGATAACGACCTTGCTCCCGAAGATGCTTAATCACAGGAATCAGTTGATGTCTGATATTCACAACCCTCCAGACTACAGGAAACGCTTAAAACATCGTTTGCCCAGCTATGTCTTAGAAGTTAACTTCGACGATGTCAGGAATGTTATCTTCCCCGATTTTTGGATGGCCAAGTTCGCCGCTGGCTTCCCCCCCCCCCCCCTTTCTATGACAATCTTCAATCAACCTTTTTATCCCCAGAATGAGGGGAATATTCTTCAATTATCTTGAGGAGGACCTTCGGGGTTTTTTCAGGCTTCTCACCTATCTCAGTGTAATTCCCCTGGTCTATACATGTGACGTGTGAGTTTGGGAGCTCTGCTTCAGTACCACTCGCATTGTTTCTTTCACCCCACTGCTTGATTGTCGATTCCTGGATGAGTATGGCAGTGAAAGCATTGCTTTCGGACCTCATTTTCCCTACGCTGTTCGATTGTCCTAGTCTTTTGTTGTATTTTCTTTTTTTAAAGCCAGTTTTACAGGAGCTCAATAACGTTAACTTAATGTTTCAACGAGAAAATGTTGACCATTTTTTTATTCTTTCAGAATTGAAAGGCTTGGCATTATCGTTATTAAAAAGGATTGTACATCCTGATCATGTCTTGTTAGAAACAAACGTTTCAAATTTTAAATCTTTGAATTTAGTAGATCCTAAATCTTTTTGCCATTGAATAAAGTAGATTTAGGATTTGAATTTTTACATGAGCTGCATAAATGTGGAAAAGGTGTTAATAAGGATGTTTCAACTTTTTACGATCATTGTGTGCAGGATTTCCTAGTAATTTTCTGATGTATGAAAAGATAAAAAATCTTTCTCCTGCACTCGTTCTCAGTCAATGCAGAAAACCATTTTGTGCCACTAGTGAATTGCCACTTAAAATGATCAACATGGAAGGTTGATAATTAGCAGAAATTAGCATGATTGAATCTCAGTGGCGATCAATAATTACTAAAGATTGGACCTTATATTTTAGTGAAAATGTGACTGTCAGCAATTTTGGACTGAATTGTACCATTACAAAGATGCTGGAAATGAGTATGCAGTTCGAGAAATTGCAACTTTTGCACTAAGAGTTCTCACTCTTCCTATCGGCAATGCATCCGTCGAAAGAGTATTTTCCATCATGAATAATGTCAAAACTTCTCTCCGAAATAGAATGGAGTTACCTTTGTTAGACGCAATCATTAGAATAAGAACACAACTTCAAAGTGAAAACAAATGTTGCAATTCTTTCATCCCAACTAATGAAATGTTAACAAGAGTTAACAATTCAATTTATAGAGATGTCTTTTAATCTTTGATTTTGTATTTTTTGTAGAATTTTTGAAGAATAAAAGTTTGTAATTTACGAATATTTTTAATGTATGGTTTATTTGTATTTTGATAATGTTCAGTAATGGTTGGAAGCTTACATCATAGACATAATGTAGATTTGCGGAGTTCCCACATCCTGGAAAGTCAGGGAAATGAATCATGGTCAGGGGAAAAGGGCTATTTTCATGCATTGGGCGACCGAATAGTGCTTGAACCTGGCAACCCTGGTCTCATCACTACTTCTCATGTGGACTCGAAACTCGTCGTTATCAAGGTTGTTATTCAGGTCGGTTAGTTGTTTTACTTCATTTATTTATTTCTAAGTGCCGGTAAGAAATTCCCTGACTTTTCCCGGTCTTTTGAAAGGGAGAAATTAAAACTTAAAAGGGGTAAAGACGTGTGATTCACCAGTTGAATTGCCACGAGTTATTCGCATTGCAATCCTTCAATCTAATTCACTACTAGGTTATCAAAAGCAAATATAGATTTTGTTTCACTTTTATAAAAGGATATTCAATAAATAAATAGTTTTAATAGTTAATGTTGTTTATGCAGCACCGTATTTATAATATCGATAAAACCTACGATAAATCGATATGATATTATCGTTGGAAATGTCGATACGATATTTCAGGTCTCAGCACATCCCTAGTGCGAATACACGTCCTACTGCTCGGAGCGAGTTACTGAGACCGGGCGCGTTTGGAAGGGCAGACCCCCCACCATATTATTCGACCAGTCCGAGCGCGCTGCGATGGACGCGTCACAATAAAATTATGCGCATTACTTTCTTAATGCACCCTGTATGAACGACAATAATTTGCAATCTTTATGTTATAGATATTATGTTATGAATTTAATTAAATTTTAAATGTTTATATTATAAAATATCATCGATGGATGTAAAAAAAGAAATCGAATCCAATTTGTTTTTTTTTTTTTTTACATCGATTGTCGAAATCGAATATCGATATATCAGGCATCGTTGGGTTTACGTTTGGTGTCGCTATAAGCTCTTGCAATTACAAAAGCAAGGAGTGGTTAAAATGAATATTCTTGGTCATACTCGTCCGAAAATATAAACCGTTATTTTCATTTTTTTGACTTTGTCATTATTCAGCCTTTTTTATAATTATGAAAACTAAGCTAATTTTTTGGAGAAGTAAAATTTTATATATAAAACAGAATTTAATTTACAATAACTAATTTCATCATTCTATATAATGCAATCAACAATTGAGTAATTCATAAATTTTTTAGCGAATGAAGGAATAAATATGTGACAAGTTGAATACTTGCATAATAAAAGTGAATGTGACAAAATAAAGCGCAATGAAATTATTTTCTACCTTCTCCACCCATAGAAAGAAATCAACGCAAGATTTTTAACCTAATCAACGGAGAATATACCTGGCTCCTTTTCTTGGGTTAGCTTATTACAGAATGTGAATTTGTAGTTAGCCTTTGCGGAAGTTAACGTGTTGGTTGATTCAAGTTATTTGCGCTTTTAAAGACTACATGTGTCATGTAGTTTGAGCCCTTCACAACTTATTTATTCTTTGGTTGGTCTTGAGCCTAGATAAGCTCTCCCCTTCCGCAACTGGAATGTAAGCGTCATGTTTCACCTCTTCAATTACTGATTTTTAAGCATTGGATGTATTTATATTTTTAAATTGCCAAACTACGGTTAATGATAGTAGAATGGATATGTGTCATTATTTTCCATACATTTAGATATAAATTTTATCAGTGAAAATATTATACAGAAAGGAAACCAGAACAAATTGAAAAATTTTTTACGTGTGGTTTTTCATTTTATTCTTTATGCTGTAATAATAAAATGTTATTATAGTAATTGAAAAAAGATTAAATAGCTTTTAATAAAATTTATCAGTTGTGTGTTAGTTTCTCATTAAATGTTATTAATTTCACCTTAATACGATTGTGCTTTCAACAATTGTTTATCAGATTAAGTGACGGGAGTTTTTATTTGTTTAAAAGAAAAGAGAGGGATGTAACACAGTCTTTTTCGTCGGATGCGAGATAGTTTGCTATTGTTAATAGAAGGAATCAAAGGCGAAGTGAGGGAGGTAAATGATATCCTTCGTTTCAAGAAGTTCACTTGTGTAAAAATTTGATTTTTCAGTTTAAAAAGCAATCACTAATAAATATATAGCTTTGATTTTGTTATTTCGGTAAGACTGATTTATATTCTGATAAAGACCATCTTATGCAAAACTTAAAACTATCAGGTTGTATATTTTCAATCTATAAATGTTGTGGTGAAAGAGTCTTTTATTAGTTTTAAGTTTTGCATTACAATTATCCATATTTGTCGTTTTTATTATCTACCTATCTTATGATATTACGTGGGATTTTTTGCACTAGAGATTTCCTTTCTCTCTCTCTCTCTCTCTCTTCTAAGGTTAATGTGCATTTTTTTCCTTAAATAGTGGCGCACCTTTCTTCTATCTAAAATGTCGGAGAAATGTCCTCAAAGGAAAAGTCAACGCAATCAATCGAGGATCACAACCTCCGTTACAGACTCGAAAAGGGAGAGAAACGATTCGTCGTCGTCTGATGAACAAGAATTTACTGTAGAAAAGATAATTAGCAAGCGTATCAGGAAAGGTACGGTGGAATACTTGCTGAAATGGAAAGGTTACAGTCACCGCAGGAACACCTGGGAACCTGCAGAACATCTTAACTGTCCCAGATTGCTTAATGAGTTTGAAAATCAAGAACGAACGCATAACTACAATATTAGAAAAAAGAAACAAGGTAATTTTAACTTTTGTTTATTTGGTGCATTATTATTTTACTTTTATGTTTAACTTTTACTGTGATAAGTCTAGGAGCCTTTTAAGCTCTTTGCACATAAGTTTTAATAAATAAATGTATAAATAATGTTTCAGATTATCATAGTACAAAAGAAACCTTAAGTAACACCGTTGAAAAAGACTGTGATCAACTACGAGGTTTTAAACGCGGTCTTAAACCGGAAAAAATATTGGGTGTTAACTACAATGAAGGAGAACTCTTCTTCTTGATGAAATGGAAAGGCAGCATCGAGGGAAGTGTTGTCCCCGCTAGCGAAGCCAATGTCATGTGCCCTCAATTGGTCATTCAGTTTTTCGAGAAAAGAATGAAATGGTCCGATGAGGTCGAGGAAGAGAAGCTTCGTACGAAGCAAAACCATCCTTCCGTGGAAGCAGTTTCTTACAATCAACTAAACAGTTGAAAAAAATCACTGATAATCTTATAAGTGGGGAAAAATTATCGATCAAAGAAAAACTGCAACCAGAGATGCAAATGAAGATTGAAAGGCACTGTATATTTTTTAATAAGACTATATGTAACCCATTTATATTTAAGCAAAGCAAATAATTTTCTATATCAATATTTGTCTTTATTGATAATTAAAAAGCTTCAACTCTATTGTCGTTCGTTTGTTTGTTTTTATATATTTATTTTATAGAAGAGCCACTTAACTTTTTCAAATTGAGAATAATTCTTCGAGAAGAACAAGTATCAAAATCACACTTAATTTTCAAACGATTATTATTTATTATCGTTTATTACAAGCATTTCCTCAAGAATATAATTAATTCAAGTACAGTAGACTTTTACATATAATATGAAATATAATGTTACTTAGAGTTGTTCTAAAATATATGATCATAATATAATATCTGTTTGCAGTACAATTGATAGGCATAAACCAAAGCTCGTATGGTCGCTGGTTTCAAAGGCATATCAAGTTATGGAAAAATGTCTAGACCAGAACGATGATAATACTGGCATTCAAATTTTAATAACAACTTGTAAACATTCCAAGGAGGAGCTTTAGCAGTGACGAAGAAATACAATTTATACATTTATTAAAAAGAAATTATTCCCCCCCTCCCCCCCCCCCCCATTCCCCTCCGAGCAGCATAAGGCACGTACCAGATCCTGCAGTCCTCTATTTTTACCCTTTTATCTGCATATTTTTACCTCTCCCCAAGTTTTTTAATCAAAAAATTAATTTTCTCGAACGTAATATGTAGCAAATGTAAAAAAAGCTCGTATTTTCTTTCCTTTCTCGTCATTTCCGAACGTATGATATATCACTTGCCATCTGTTGCCATAGTTCTAAAGACCAAGTGACTGCCACCCCCGCAAATCCGACCCCAATGGAACAACTGGGCCTAAACTTCATAGTAATGTAGATATTGCCTAGAGGAATCTGTATACTGAATTTTATGCCTTTACGTACCTAAATAGCACATATAGCTGCCGCCACATAAGTTGAACGACAGGATGACGTCATTTCCAACGTCAGCCAATAGACGATAACGGGAAGTAAATCGCTTAGTTACTCCATGAAAGCATGCATTACAATATTTCAACAGTTAACGAACGTTACCCTTCTTGGGGGGGGGGGGGGGAAGTTTAAGACCCCCCTTTTTTGAGAAAAAAAGTCTTATATCAAATATGCATACAAAATAAACAATGCAGTTTGTGACAAATTCTGTCAGTACTTAGTTGGGCCACCTTTTGCCCTAATTACGACCATAATTCTTTTCGGCAATGAAGAAATCAATTCTTGGCAATAATCAACACTAATGTCATGTCAACTTGATTTAAGTACAGCATTAAGTTCATCTTTGTTAGTGGGT
Source organism: Rhysida immarginata (assembly GCA_023313115.1). Lineage (NCBI taxonomy): Eukaryota > Metazoa > Arthropoda > Chilopoda > Scolopendromorpha > Scolopendridae > Rhysida > Rhysida immarginata. Next base: position 133,862 of record JAHWFO010020198.1, read on the forward strand.
TTTTGTTGTTTACCAAGACTTTCAACTTCCACCAAACAGTCCCAATGGGGTTTAGGTCCGAACTGTTGGCTGGCCATGACACTGTAGGGATGTTTTTCTGTTGCAAATGGGACTTAACCTTCTTGGCTCGATGTGACGATGCATTGTCGTCCTAGAATGTAAAGTCGTTGCTATCTCGAAATTGATCTTCAATTGTGGTTATTAAGAAGAAGTCGATGATGTCCATGTAGACATCTGCATTTACTGTTGTCTTGACAATGCACATTTCAACAAGCCCGCCCCAACCATACAACCCCACACCATCAGTGATTGAGGGAATTTGCTTTTCGATAACAAACATTGCTCTTTAAATTTTTCATCCACCCTTCGCCACACATATTGTCCAAAATCATCTCCGCCTCCCACGCAAATACAAGATTCATTCGAAAAGATTATTTTCTTCCACTCATCCAATGTCCACTTTCTGTGATCTCTTGCCCATTGCAACCGACGTTTCCTTTGCAACTCGGTGAGCAGGGTTTCACTTTGGCTTTCCTGTAATTGTATCCCATTTCGTGTCGACGATTGCGCAATGTTCGGTTTCAGACATCAACATGGTGTTTTTTCCACGCATTGTTCATTTGGTTGGAAGTTTGGTGTTGATTTTGTTTACAAATCATTCGCAAAGATTGGTCCTGTTTCTTGGTGGTTTTCCTTGGACGTCACTTCGCGGGCAGGTTTCCACATTTCCAGACAACTGATATTTTTTCCACGTATAGGAAACTACACATTGCGAACATCCCAGCTGGTTAGCAATTGTTTTTGCGACAAACCTGATTATATCAACTTGATAATTTGCAGCTTAAATTTCTCAGAGTAGAATCGTATTCCTTCGATCTCCTTTTTTAATGATAGGTACCCCAGTTCCTGTCTCCCATTGCTTAAGGGCCTGGCAGTATTCTCCAAGCAACCTGACTCGAGTCATCCACAGGATACCATGCTGATTTAAGGCCTTTAACGTCTTAGACTGGATTTCTTATCATCTGCAGCTATGCCAGTCTTCAGCGAATTAATTGCCTGACTTCGGTTATTTTGCATTGGTGATACAAGCGTCACTTTGTCCGCTCCAATATGCACCTCATGTGCTTCGGTTATTGCCTTGCGCCTGTGTAATACACTCTCCTCCGTTTTCAGAAGTTCCCCATCTTAATTCTTAATAATTAGTAATGAAAAAATTTTCTATCCGCCAAAGAGGGGGCGCACGTCTGCTAGAATACCTTGTTTGTCTAACCGTAGTCTGTCTCCAATTTCTCACCAGACTTCTCCGACTGTGTAAAGAGGCTTCCTTCTTTCCCTTAACAGGTTTTTGGACTTCACAGTTTCACACGCAGTCCTTTTCTCACTGCCGTGCGCTACACTGAACTGCTTACGACCACAGCACAATGTAGCCGAAGTTATTATAGCTGTTTTAAACAACTGCCACTTCGTCTCAAAATCGGGTAGTTCTTTGAACCTGTTATCTGCAAAAGTCTTTATCACAGCTCTATCCTTCAATGCTTCCACTTGATACGCCAAATCCGTCTGGACCTTGTTCTTCGCTTGGTTGGCAGTGATTCAGAGTACCGCAAATAGCAGACATCAGAGATCAGTTGAATGTTTGGTGACTCTTCTCACACGAGTATCCAACACTGATTAGCTGGCACGATTACAAAATCAATCAGTGACTTCTGGTCTATTGCATCACTATACGCGGTATACTTATGGACAACCCTGTGCTAGAAGATTTTTATGATGGAAAGTCCGTTGTTACAACAGAGATCCAACAAAAACCTCCCATTTCCATTTAAATCAGTCACCATTCCAATCACGCTTTTCCACGTTTGGTCATCAGCCCCTTCCTGTGCACTCAAGTCACCCACTAGGGTTGATAGAATCTGTACTCCCTCTCCTGCTGAGAGTAGCATCAACTCTATGTAAACATATAAGGATCATGCTATGAACTAAAAACGAAACGCGCATGCTCAAGAAGGTATCAATCTGCGTTAAAAAAAGAAACTGTAATTATTCTAGTTTGATGCTTGGATGCTTGTACTTGAAACCTCCCACTAATAGAAAAATGCAGAACAATTTTTAAGTAACGAAAAAAACCCCCAGATACATACTGAATTTTTTGTTTATTTATTATACAGAGCGTCCCGTAATGAATGGCAAATTAGTCAGTACTAGTTAGTGTGTATGTGTGCATGTGGGTATGCGTAACTCGTAAACTACTCGTTGGAATTCGATCAAATTTTTACGGTATACATAGTTTATGTACCCAATTATTCCCCCAAATTCCATAAATTTCATCATCTTAGTTGATATAGAAGCCGAGGCTTTAGCTTGTTGATCTTGGTGAGGCATTTTTATTTCTGTTCATATCTCACAAGGGAGCGGAAAAAAGGAAGCTAATTTCGTATGTCGATCACATTTGGTAAACACGAATATGAGGTCCTGGGATGAGTGCGTAACAAGTGTTTCAGCGGCAGACAACAAGGAGTTTCCGAGTTACATGTATAGCCATTTTTTGTTCCCATTATAAGTCTATTGAGCAAATCAGAAAATGTTCGAAATCATTTTTCTAACGTTGTTTATTGGCTTGGAAGGAATCAAGAACATCTACAAATTGCTTTAACAGTTATGAAGTTCTTGGACAGAGTGGTTAAAACGGAAAGTAGCGCAAGCGAGCGCATCTCATGAACGTCATAACCTGGCAAATTGCACAATTGTCATCGACATTCATGTCGAAGCAGTACTGAATGGGAGTTAGAAAGGCTTCAGGCCCCTCATCAATGTATCCTGCTTTGTAAAATTAGATTTCGGAATAAGGGCTTCCCTAATAAAACAAACTCGTTTAAAACATGACTGTCTACCTGTTCTTTACTAAACACTACAATGTCTGCAACGTGTTTACCCTCTGCTTACTGCTCTCAAACTGAGCAGGCGAAGTCTCCTCCCTTTCATCTACTTCCACACACATTTGCAGTGACATCTGCTCTGAGCATGTTTGCACCCCTCTTGTCAGTTATCGTTCAAATTCAGACTCATGTTCATACGAACATTTTTGCTTAGAATCACCCATATTACCATTTACCATATTTTCGTTCACTCATTAAGGGAACGTATTTATATACAGGGTGTTTCAATTAAAGTGTAACAGTGGCATATCTGGAGAAATACCAACACCTGCTAGAAAGAAAGCCTGTGCACGGAATCCTCATACATTGTTACATCATCATAATAAGGCCTAAATTCTGACTTTTTATGATAATGTATGACGACTCCGTGCAAAGGCTTTCTTTCTAGGTGGTGTTGGAAATACTTATCGGATCGAAAAAACAAAAAACACGTGGTTTAATATTTTTCAAAAAGCTATCCATTAATAACAAACTCGACCCCCCATTCCACCCTTTGAGGATAAGGGAGGGGGTTAACTTTTAAATCTTAAATAGGAATCCCTGTTTATAATGGCATTTTCAGATTGTACACAATATTTGAGAATCCAAAGTCAGAATTTCAAATATCTAAAAATATTGGATTTTAGAAATTCTGACTTCAGATTCTTAAAGACCATAAAGACCATCAAAAAGTAAAATAGGAATTGTCTTTAAGCCCCACACTTTATCCCTTTGTCTTCATCGATAACATTGAATTCTAAACTTTAAAAGTTCCACCCTTTCAGTTCCTCTATCTCCTAAACGTTTGGATCAATTGAAAAAACAACAAAAATAAAACATTTCTCAAATGTTGTGTAAAATCTGAAAATACCATTAAAAACAGGAGTTCTTATTAAAGATTTCAAAGCTACCCCCACCCTCAGGGGATGGGGAATCGATTTTTGTATCACTAGGTAGCTTTTTGAAAAATATTGAACGCATTTTTTAGGTAGTTTTTTGTTTTTTCGATCCGATGCGTATTTCTCCAGCTATTCCACTGTTACACATTAGTAGATTACTTGACAAGAGTTCGCTAGGAAATTGTCGTAATTGTAGAAGTCAAAGAGTCCTGGATGTCTGTACGAATTTAGTGTTACAACTATTGTATACATTTTTTGAAACACTATAATACCGGGTGGGCAAGAAATAATGTGAGGTGTTCAGAGCTCGCTAGCGGGAATTCTATTAGGCCAAACGCAGTACACTTTGGTGTATATACTTAGTGGAACATGCAGTTTCGATTTCTGCAAAAAAAAATAAAATAAAATAATACCAAAAGTCGCCATAGGGGGCGCTTATTTCAAGAAAACAATGAATACCTAATTGTCAAATGAACAAATACCGTACAAACCAACCACAATGTTTTATTTTTAATTACAAATGTGTTTCAATATGACCACCAGTGTGCTGTTCCAATAGCTGCATGCGGTACACGACATTTTCTACGGCAGCTCGCAGCATATCTGCATTAATTAGTCTTATTTGATCCTTTAAGGTTGAGAGGTCAGGAACATGTGCTTGATACACAAGGCTTTTCAAATATCCCCATAACCAAAAATCACAAGGGTTGAGATCAGGCGACCTGAGTGGCCATACTTGGGAAATGCACGACTAATTATTCTGTTGTCTGAAAAACGTTCTCGCAAGATCTGCTGCAGCTGACGTCCGATGTGCGGTGGCGCACCATCCTGCATAAAAATGGTAGAATCCAGACAACCCTTTTCCTGCAATCGTGGTATCACAAAATTCTCAAGCATATCGGCATACCTGGCAGAATTGACGGAATAAGTCACCGGTCCACGGGGACGGATTTCTTCAAAAAAGTACGGGCCGATGATGAAAGAAGCAGTAAAGCCGCACCATACTGTTAGTTTCGGTGAATGCATAGGAGTTGGCAGACACACTTGTGGATTTGATGCAGCCCAAATACGGCAGTTGTGGGTATTGATATCACCATTCAAATAAAAATGTGCCTCATCACTCCATAAAATTGGCCATGCATCATCCACTTCCATACGTGCTAAAAATCTCAACGAAAAGTCAGTTCGGGTACGTTCATCTCCAGGAAGCAATTGTTGAAAAGGTGTGAGTTTATAGGGATAAAATGACAATATCTTATGCAATATTTTCCTCACCGTCGAATATGGGATATCTGTTTGGCGTGCTATTGCGTGTGCACTGCTGGTACCCTGCACAGTAGTCATCTCCTGTTCCACAACAGCATAAGTTCACACAACGCAAACTTCTTCAACGTGTTGCTGCCTGATTCGTTTGCGTCCCCGGCCTGGTTGCACTCCTAGAGTTCCGGTAGATTCAAATCGTTCAATCATTTTCCGTAAGTTAGTTATGCTCATCGGTCCTCTTCGTAACGTTTTCAATCGCCGGAATTCACGAAGGGCAGCACTTGCATTGTCGCTCTTCTGATAAAACAACTTGACTAATAACGCCCGGTCAGGCAGAGTAAGCGTCATCGTCAGGCCATTCGTTCGTGAATGATGGGAAATCCTCAGCCTTGCCTTTTATTGTCATGATTGCTCAACACGGAACGCGCTTATGCAAATGTATTCATTGTTTTCTTGAAATAAGCGCCCCCTATGGCGACTTTTGGTACTATTTTTTTTTTTTTTTGCAGAAATCGAAACTGCATGTTCCACTAAGTACGTACACCAAAATGTACTGTATTTGGCCTAATAGAATTCCCGCTAGCGAGCTCTGAACACCTCACGTTATTTCTTGCCCACCCGGTATATAGTTTATAATTAGATTTTATATATCTCGTCAAGAGATGGCGGTGCTCTCATCTAATTAGTAAAGCACTTGGTATTATCTAGTGCTTTACTAATTAGCCGTTGGTCAATTGAGACAAATTTTTTTTTCTACTTTTCACAATTCTAAAATTTCAATAACACTTTCTTTAGATAGTTATTTCCTTGAAATAATGTAATTTTTTTTAATTATATTATGGCGTTAACGCCACTTACCTGGGGAGGACACAAACACCTTCCACAGATTTCGATAGGATTAAACATAAAGGTTGGGGGCCATCTAAAAGTCAAGGTCTGTGAAATATAAGGGTTTCACTGACCTTGCTAAAAGTAACTCGTGTAAAAGGGTTTAGGTTAACATGCCTTCGTTTTTTAAAAAAGCGACATCAAAAGAAAACCTAAATAAAAAGCGACGTCCAGGATTCAGTTTATATCAGCTCCTCCCACTTCCCTGACTATATACCTAAAGAATTTGCACTAATTTCACCGGAATTGATTAAGGCGCTTGCCTGCAGTAGGGAAACTTGCGGGTTCGAGTCTATCCTCCTAAGTGCCTTCGTTCAGTAAGGGGTCCATAGTGCTGTTTCTATCGATAAAATTGGTAGAGACTTTACAACACAACAAAGGGAGAACAGAGTTTCCGACTAGTTTCGCCATTTATTCCCGGCTTTCTCAAGGATACACACAAGAGGACATAAGCCTTTATATACAGAAAATATGGTACAGAATGAGAACATGATTGGATGAAGAAATAACAAATAGTAAATAATATAAAGTGTACAGTGGCGACATTGAAAGGAGAATGGTTGGATAAGGAACCAATAACAGTGAAATTATAAGGAAACCTTGAGAGGAAAATTAATTGAAATATAAAGGAAAAAGTGATGTCATAGCACAAACAAAATTGAAAACGCGGACCTAGAAGAAGATCATCCGGAGTTAACGTAAACTAAGGTATCAATAAAAATGGAAAGGAAAGTAAATATACAAATTTGAAAATTACAAGATATCGTATAAAGAATTTAAAATTGAATAAATATCAAAAACGGTTTGACAATTGAGGAGGTGCTCTGGAGAGGAGATCTTAGCTTTAAAGATCTCAATAGCTTCGAGAGTGGCAGTCTTGAATGGGTCGTTGCATAGATGGAGAATGGTCATGATTTCACTTTGCTCTTTGGGGGCATGTCCCGTGCGGGCAAGGTGGATCGCATAGTGTGAATTATTATCTCGCTTTTTGTAGGAGTCCATGTGTTCTTTGAATCGTTTATTGAAATTGCGGGTCGATAGGCCTATGTAGTATTTGTCGCAAAATCCACAGTTTAATCTATAAACTCCGGAACGGGAGAAATTGTCGGTGTGTGTTTGGATGGGGGGATTAAGAGAGCGAAAGCATGGGGTCGATGAGCGGTAGGAAACTTGGAGGCCGAGTGAGGAGAGGACGGCGGCAGTATCATTGCGTTGTTCGCAGGATATCTTGGCGGACGTCGCATCGTTGTATGCTGCGAACAACGCAATGATACTGCCGCCGCCTCCACCATAAAGAAGAAATTAACGGAAGCTGATGCCCTTATCGTCAAAGCCGACAAAGGAAACGCTTCCGTTATCCTCTACCGATCCATATATGTTTCCAAGGTCTGTGACTTTCTTTCATTCAATAATTTTATTATCTTGCCCTCCGATCCTACCCTTAAATATCATTCGCCTCTCATCTCTGCTGTAAACAAATCCCCCCGATTTAAATACCTCCGACACCTTATTCCACGTAACCCTCGCCCTCCTACCCTTAATGCCCTCGTCAAAATTCACAAGCCCAATATGCCTATAAGACCAGTCGTTAATTACACCCCCGCCCCTGCCCATCGCGTTGCTAAGTCCCTCTCCTCATTTCTTTTCAACCTTAAACTATTGCCAAACACCTATAATGTCCAAAATTCCATTACCCTTACTGAATCTCTCTCCTCCTTCCACACTAATGAATACCTTTCCCTCATGTCACTTGACATTACCAACCTATATACTAACATCCCAGTCCCAGAAACCCTCTCTATCCTTGGAAACCTCCTGCTCTCATCCTCCTTTCCCGCTCATGACTACGTCGACCTAAACTCTATCCTCACTGTCATTTCTAACCAGAATTACCTTTCCTTTAATAATACCTTCTATTCCCAACCGTCCGGTTTAGGAATGGGGTTCCCTTTAAGTAGCTTTCTTTCCGAAGTCTTCCTCCAGAACCTTGAACTCACCTTTGTCTCTCCCCTTCTCTCTAACTCCACCATTATTTCATACTTTCGATACGTTGATGATATCCTAATTATTTTTGATTCCCGTTTTACTACACCCGTTGACATTGCTAACCTTTTCAACACTTTCTCACCCCACATCCAGTTTACCTTTGAAACCGAATCTAACCGCTCTCTTCCATACCTCGATATCGTCATCACTAATGACCCCTCCAACCACCGCTTTTCATTCTCTGTCTACCGTAAACCCACCACATCATCTAATTTAATCCATTGTTCCTCTTCACACCCTCTTATCCATAAACAAGCCTCCCTCCGTTTCTTCATCGACCGTGCCCTCAAGTTACCCCTCAGTCCTTCTTCCCGTGCCACCGAATTCCGAACTATACGCGCCCTCGCCTTAAAAAATGGCTACACAATTTCCACCTTCTCCCGGATTCTCCAACGAAGAAAACTTGCCCTCTCCAACCCTAAACCTCCTCAACTATCCCCATCCAAAAAATGGGTGTCCTTGCGATTCATCAGCCCACAATTTTACCGCCTTTCCGCCTTCATCTCCTCACTCGGCCTCCAAGTTTCCTACCGCTCATCGACCCCATGCTTTCGCTCTCTTAATCCCCCCATCCAAACACACACGGACAATTTCTCCCGTTCCGGAGTTTGTAGATTAAACTGTGGATTTTGCGACAAATACTACATAGGTCTATCGACCCGCAATTTCAATAAACGATTCAAAGAACACATGGACTCCTACAAAAACGAGATAATAATTCACACTACGCGATCCACCTTGCCCGCATGGGACATGCCCCCAAAGAGCAAAGTGAAATCATGACCATTCTCCATCTATGCAACGACCCATTCAAGACTGCCACTCTCGTAGCTATTGAGATCTTTAAAGCTAAGATCTTCTCTCCAGAGCAACTCCTCAATTGCCAAACCGTTTTTGATATTTATTCAATTTTAAATTCTTTATCCGATATCTTGTAATTTTCAAATTTGTATATTTATTTTCCTTTCCATTTTTATTGATACCTTAGTTTACGTTAACTCCGGATGATCTTCTTCTAGGTCCGCGTTTTCAATTTTGTTTGTGCTATGACATCACTTTTTCCTTTATATTTCAATTAATTTTCCTCTCAAGGTTTCCTTATAATTTCACTGTTATTGGTTCCTTATCCAGCCATTCTCCTTTCAATGTCGCCACTGTACACTTTATATTATTTACTATTTGTTATTTCTTCATCCAATCATGTTCTCATTCCGTACCATATTTTCTGTATATAAAGGCTTATGTCCTCTTGTGTGTATCCTTGATAAAGCCGGTAATAAATGGCGAAACTAGTCGGAAACTCTGTTCTCCCTTTGTTGTGTTGTAAAGTCTCTGCCAATTTTATCCTAAATGCCTGTCCTTTTTTCTTCTTCAGTTGTTATAAGCGCCAAAAATAAAAAAAAAAGGATTTTACCTGAAGTTTTATTGTTAGAAATAACTTTTCATTTAAAGTAAGAATTGAGAGAAAAGGGAGCGGGAGGAGATTTCATTTCGTTAAATAAATTTTTCCCTTCAATTCTTAAGACAGCTTAAATCTGAAACAGCTGGCCACCCATTGTTGAAACACGTGATTGAGCCATGGAGGTAGGAATAAGGATCTTATTCCTAGTTTTATACTTTCTTCTAGCCACTATACTACTTTC
>JAHWFO010020198.1:151961-165431 GCA_023313115.1 Rhysida immarginata
ATAATAATAATAATAATAATAATAATAATAATAATAATAATAATAATAATTTTAAATTGTAAAATTCGTGAAAAAAGAAAAACTGGTGTAATCAATAAATTCAATTTATAGTATTTTGTATTTATTGTTATAATAATATAAATAACTTATTAGTGATCGAAAACCTAATACACACTAGGGCACGCGGGTTAAACAAAAAATAAAGTACTTACATAAAAAATTTCAGCCGTTAAAATCAAGTACAATGTATATTTTACTTTAAATTCTAAGATCAAGCCTACGATCCTCATGATTGAATCGTGCCATCAGCATTGTTGGTCCAGATAAATGAAGACAATTGAACACAAAGGTCCTTAGAATCAATTTTAACTCAACCAAGTTTTCATGGCCTATTATGCAGGGTGAATCTAAAATAAGGAGACTAACTGAGAAGAATGGTTCCCAATACCAAAGTCAGTAAAAAAAGATCATAAACATATGAACGGAAAAGCTTGGTTGAAAAGTTGTCATTGCAAAGACATAAAGCCAGACTACATTGTGACACTAATTTCCGCAATCAACATGTGTGGACCGCGATACAGTGTCCGCTCGACACAAACAGCAGTTCAGGATCAATATGCTTTCGCTCATTTCCGCCATAATGTTCGGGAGATACTCACATAATATCTACATCGCCAGCAAGTCCATGACATGTACGGTCGCCTGATCTCAATCTACTACACCTAAACCTGCGGGAACATTTCAAAGCTCTCTAGTATGCAAAGATCAGTGCAAATGTGGCTATCCCCGTCCTGTACACGCCTGTGGAGCCATGCGCAACCATCATGAGGTCTCTAAAAGAAAGTAACTCATCGACCAAGTACTACCGGTCATACTATTTTTAGTTGTTTTGGTATGGAGAACCAGCCCCCGCAGTTTGTCCCCTATATTAGATTCACCCTGTATTTCTTAAGAAGAAAGCTGCATAGAACTCTAACCAAAAACGAAGTACTTAAAATTATAAATTTAAAAGTGATACTATACACCGGCCAATGAATTAGAAACACCTGTGAAACATATGTAAATTTGTTTTAATTGGTTTTTATGCAAAATCAATTCGTGAGGTCATGTGATTCAAGCGTGTGTATATCACCTACTACAGAAAGGGTTGGGCGAGTTTAATCATAGAACTTGATCAGAATGGAGAAAAAGGACCAAATAAGGGATTCACTGTCGGTGCTCGACTATACTCTGTCCAACGAAAGTTGGGAGTGGGCGTGTCCAGTTAAACTTCCTATTTCAATTGTTAGACATAGTTGATTCTACTTTGGCCCACTCCAACTTTCGTTGGATAGAGTATAGTTGGAGCCGCGATTGACACATTTAATTAGCTTACTGATTCTCGAACCGTGCGATATCCAGAAAATTCAACCGTTGGAAAAACGATACAGTCTTTGTCTTTAGGGTTAACTGTGGCTCATGTAAAAGTAACAAAAATAAACAAAAAAATAAATTTATTGGCAGAAGTATTGAGAAGAACAAATAATTTAACAAAACTAAACTTTTAATTGATAATTTAAGGTTAATTATAATCGAATTGAATAATAAAGAAGTTGATAATTCATTGAAAATAAAAGTAATCCAATGTAAGGAATGAATGAATACAATTAACCCTTAACTACAGGATGGTTATAAAATAAGTTTGCCTACTCAGAGCCCTCTAGAGCCCAATCTAATAAACCGATTGTGATGCAAATTGAAATGTAGACTATTCAGACCATGAGTGAGAGAATTCCGGAAAGACAAACATTAGTGCAAATTTTCACCACCACGTGAAAATATAGCGCTGTGGAATGACAAATGAAGATTTTAAAACTAGTTTTATTGTTTTAAACAAGCAGGCAAGGTTTTTGTTTGATTACAGCATATGTTCAATATGTCTGCCCCCTGCGTCAATCACATGTTGGAAGCGTAGCACAGCATGATCAATTGTTGCATGAAGCGTTTCCGGGGAATGTCTGAGACATGTCGTCTAATGCTGGATTTTAGCTCAGACACAGTCTTTCAAATACCCCCAGAGACAAAATCGTAGGTGTTCAAATCCGGAGAAAGTGGAGGCCACGCATCTGGAAAACTTCTAGAGATCACACGATCATCTCCAAAGTTGGCACGAAGCAGTTCCTACACTTGTCGACGATATTAGGAGGTGCTCCATCTTGCATAAAGACAATGGTTTCCAACCATCGTCGCTCTCGCAAGGCAGGGATCATATGCTGTGTAAGAAGTTCATAATACCGTGCACTTGTCACAGAGCATCTTGCAGGACCTCGTTGTGTCACTTCCTCAAAGAAAATGGGGCCTAGAATAAAATCAGTGGTGAATCGACACAATACAGTCACGTATTCAGAATGCAAAGGCTTTTCATGCACGACATGGGGAAGCGAGGCACCCCATCTGCGGCAGTTCTGCGTGTTCACCGCCCCTTCTAGGGTGAAATGTGCTTCGTCTGACCATAGAATGTTCCACGGCCGCAGGTCGTCAACACTTATCCTCGCCAGAAAGCGATAAGCAAAGTCAACAAGTTGAGAAGGATCTTGAGGTTTTAGCTGTTGTGCCAGATGAATCTTGTATGGGTACAAATGCAGAAGGACCGCAAGACCTTTCGCACCGTGGACCATGGAATGGACAATTCGCGTGCTGTTGCTCGAGCACTTGATGCAGAATGTTGAGAAGAGGAAGCTCTGTCCACCACTGCAACAGCCACGTCCTCAACAATTTTGTCTGCTGTCTTGCGCGTCCTCTTCCTGGTGCGACAGCCAAATCGTTAAATCGATAAAGAAATTTGTCGATTCAAATTTCTTTATCATTTTTCGCAACCCAGTATCTGACATAGGCCCTTTTCGCAGTCATTTTAGACAACGATATGCTCCGAATGCAACTGGACTGCTGCTATCATTCTGGTAAAGCAACTCTACCAACAGTGCGTGTTCTTTCTTGCTTAAATCCATGATCTTTCGTGAAAGCTTTTCCAACATCATGTAATGAATGGATCAATCCATTCCATTCTAGGTATGTTGACTTTCTAATTTGAATAAACTTTCTGCTAATAAGGCCGATATTGAGAACGAACATATGCTGTAATCAAGCAAAAACCTTTCCTGCGTGTTTAAAACAATAAAACAAGTTTTAAAATCTCCATTTGCACTAATTTTTTTTCTTTCCGGAATTCTCTCCCCTATGGTCTGAATAGCCTACATTTCAATTTGCATCACAATCGGTTCATTAGATTGCGCTCTAGAGGGCTCTGAGTAGGCGAACTTATTTTATAACCACTCTGAATGAGATAAAGCTGTGTTTTGAAACAATAAAAAATAGTGACGCAAGAGGCTGACTTTGTTGAAAAGATGATAAAAGTTGAGACGCTCACATGTATCTATATTCTCAACTTATAACCGACAAAGAGACGTTAGAAAACGAAGCGTTTGCTGAGCGCGGACACAACTCAGATGCATACTTACAAGATTAAATTGCTTTAAACTTTGAGTCTAAAGCTTTGTTTCCCAAACAGGGGTTCGACAAAAAATTTCCATAACGGCGGATTTCGCGGTTAGGCCTATATACGTGTATGTACGAGGGGAGTTCAATAAGTAATGCAACACATTTTTTTCTCGGCCAATTTTGGTTGAAAAAAACTGGACATTTCTTGTGGAACATTTTCAAACATTTCCGCTTCGTTTCGTATAGTTTCATTGACGTCCGATAGGTGACAGCGCTATAGTGAGCTGTTAAAATGGCTCTACAATGGAGGTGCGTTCCAAACAACGGGTAGTGATTGAGTTTCTTTTGGCGGAAAACCAGGGCATCTCAGATATTCATAGGTGCTTGCAGAATGTCTACGGTGATCTGGCAGTGGACAAAAGCACGGTGAGTCGTTGGGCAAAGCGTGTGTCATCATCGCCGCAAGGTCAAGCAAAACTGTCTGATCTCCCGCGAGCTGGCCGGCCGTGCACAGCTATGACTCCTGCAATGTCGGAACATGCGAACACTCTCATTCGAGCAGATCGACGGATCACAATCAAACATATGAGAGTGGCCCATTTCCTTCAAAAGATCTGTATCACAGTCTAAGGGAGCTACTTCGGTCATTGCGTGTCAGTGTCTGCCTCCCCCCACCCCATGCTCTTTCTCTTCTGTCAATCCAATAATATTTTCACATCAGCTCTGATCGCTTCGCTGTCTACATTTTGGCTCTGCGATTTATTTCGTGTAATCAGGAGTAGATGAAAGGTGTTCATCTGTTCTCGAAGTAATCTTTGTGCAAATTATCCCGGGCCGCCGTGTAGATTAAGTGATGCCGCCATCAATGTTTAGGTTCCAGATAACTTCTTTGACTTTTTCATTTTTATTCCTGTTTTATATATTTATTTTAGATTGTTGTGATAAAAATTTTCAATTGATTATCGCGACGACATAGTAGTTCTTTTAATGAGGTGCCTTTGTACTGTTCACACTTTAACCTACAAGAATAATAGGGCTGTTATAGAAGAGACCTATAATTCTTGAAGTCACAACCTGCACATCCTAATGTTTAATTTCATTTTATTTTCCCAAACTTTGAACATTGGGATCAAGCGTTTATAATAATAAATAATGATTCACTGTTGTTATAAGTAATTATTCATTTATTCAATAAATAAAGGATTTATAATTATTCATTTCTTCAAAAGGTAGTAGATTCATTATTATTATCAATTTTTTTTTATTTTTATTATAAATTTTCATTTATTCAATGATAATTGTCTTTACATTAATAATTGTTTTTAATTTACAGTTAAAATATTTTTTATAAATTTTTTCCCACATAAAATTTTAAAATATTAAAAAAATAACTTTTTATAAAAAATATTTAGTTCACTTGATTCCTCCAAATATATATACCAAATACATTGCAATAGTAACAATAAAAATTAAATAAATTATAACAAAAATCACTTAATATTCACTAGTAGTCCTTGGAAAACCAGTAGATGAATTTTACGATGCAATACATTGGTCTCCTTATTAATATGCAATACGAAATACAATTTTATATATTGTGAAGTCCACAGTAGATCAAATGCTGGCATGTCTACTGGTGGAAATAAACAACGCAAATTAATGGAATAGCTGGTCATCTAACAGTTTTTAATGACCAAAGACTGCTTCAGTAGTAGATGATAGTCAATTTAGAAGAAATTTAAAATAAAATTTAAAACCGAACGTTTTCGAGAATAATTTTCTCTCATTCCCAGTTATAGAAATTAAGTGGGAATGAGAGAGGAATGGTTTCTTTACATTAATCATTGTTAAATGTTTAAAATTAACACTATTCTATAAGAAGAATAACGAATTGCTTCCTAAAATTCAGCTGTTGGGTTTTTATAGACTTCCAGTAAATATTAAGTTATTTTTGTTCCATTATATTTGACATTTTCTATTAAAATTGAATCAGACTATTTTTTTCATATTTCTAATATTAACACCCTACAGAAATATTAATTTCAACTTTTCTTTTTTTTATACATTTTTTCAAAATGCCATTTCATGACACTGTCTACGAAACCACTTTCTCTTTGGTGCTGCTTTTAATCCTGTGCATTGCAAGTGGAAACACTCCAAACAGCTACTGCAGCAAACTCGGTTTCCACGAGATTGGTTTAAGCACTTTGGACAAGTCCATAACGGATTTGCCTTTTTTACAGCAATACCATGCTGTAAACCTACCCATTCTTCTGCTGTTAAATATCGTCGCAACTTCGATATACATGCCCTCAGATCCAAACATGCGAACGATATTTTGTTTGGATTCTGTTCTATGTGGTTTTCTTCAATGGTATGCCCATTTATTGCTTTAATTGCAGCCTGTTCACTAACAAACCACTTCAACATCATTTTATCCTTTTCATTTGGATGCTTCCTTTCAAATGCGATCATCCTCCTCATCCTTTTGGTTGGTAATCCCACAATAGTTTTGTCATGTCCTTTAGATCTTCCTCGTTTTTTAATCTTTGGTGGAAGTGAAGGTAAATTTTCTGTCGAGAGTAACACCTGTCGGAGAAGAATCAACACCCTCTAATTCTTTCGCATTCTCGTGTATTAAATCCACTGTTTGGGAAGAGTTGGGACTTGGCATATTATGGATGTTTTGTCCATCTTGTGATACTTCAGTGGAAAAATTAAAAGTGGCTTTAGCTGTTGGAATTTCAGTAAATGAATTTTCAATATCCTGAACATCATCATGACAAGCAACTATACAAGCGTTTTCACAATCATTTTCACAATGCATATTATTTGCTGATGACACTACATTTATAGCCTCAGCCGATTCCGAAGAACGACTTGAAAATATAGTAAACTCTTTACTAATTAAAATCTATAATTGGTCATTATTAAATCAACTTCCATTAAACCTACACAAATCATACTACATGATCTTTCATCAGCGTAATAAACTGTTTGACTATAACAAAATTAAGCTTTGCGTTAATAATAAAATCTTATCTAGAGTCTCTTCCTATAAATATTTGGGAATTTATTTTACCCCTGATTTGTCATGGAGCCTTCATATAAAACATTTAGCTACTAAAGTATCCCGTTCTTTAGGCATTATTTATAGAGTCAATCATCTTCCACGTAATATTTTACTAAATTTATATTTTACCCTAATTCATACAAATTTATGCTTTGGAATATGTTTATGGGGATCGACCACACAGAAAAATAAAAATCTTATAATTAAACTTCAAAAACGTTTTTTACGAATATTGTTAAATAGGCCCGCTTTCTCTTCCGTTAGTTCAGAATTTAAAAACTTCAACTTAATAAAATTTGATGATCTTTATTTTATTCAACTAGCTCAATTTATACATAAAATCACGCATACCATATATAATATTAGAAACCCCCCCTATGTTAATCAGTCCATATCATCACTATCTCACAAGAGAGAAAAAAATAGTAATCCCATTTTATTGCCGTTTATTGCCATACAAATTTATATAATTTTAGATTATTTTGTAATTGTTTTATGGATGCCCCTAGACAGGCCCACTGGCCTTTTGGGCGCCTTTTTATTCTTGGATACAATATTACTTAATTTCTTATTTGATTTTTCTTTTATATTGTTGTTGTAAAAAAATTGTAAAATAAACAAACTTTCATCCTTTGAGGGAGAAGCCTCGGGGAGATTCGGAGGTGAGTGATGCCAGTTTTCGAGCCTTGACCATAGCCAGCCGAAATTTTTCATGCTCAGAAACTGCTCTGGTAAAACACACAGTGTTCATTGTACACAGTTTGTTCTGGTTGTTTAATTTTGTTTGCTATCCTACTACTTGAAAAATAAAAGTTCTTTGTCCAACGTGCTGCAACAAGGCTCTCCGAAAACAGACTTAATTCCTTCAATTCCCTGATCCTAAGAATGTGATGGCAAGGTAATTCCATGGTAACAAAAAATGGGCAGTGCTGAAACTGATAATAAGCCAGCACTGGATCTCACAGACACTGTGTCTCCATCACTGATTTCTCCAACAAATTCAACTCCTCCCCGAGTTCTGAACTTTTCTGCCCCGAGTCCATATGCATAAGGCGTTAAAAGTTGAAGATACTGCTTCTGGGCATTATTCTCAATCTCAAGATTCAAACGTACTTTCAGAAATGTTTGAGCTGCTCTATTATCCCGTTCAGTTCTTAAACTTAGAAGGAGGTTATCCAAATCTCTAAACGGAGAAGGCAAACTTGAATGTCTATTTACTACTTGAACCACCTTTAAATTTAAAGCTTCCAGCCTGTTGTTTGTTCTGTTACCCAGCGTAACACTATGTTGAAGGCATATTACCCATTCATCTCTAATATTATGCCAATTGTGCTTGAAGTACTCAATAACAAAGCTTAAATTGGTTTCCTCAATTTGTTTCAAAAGCTCCATATATTCACATTCATTGTTAGCATATGCCATTTTCTGCACAAATTCAAGGCACATTTCTCTCTCTCCAACAGTGATGCCCATCTTTTTAGTGGTAATTTCTCTTTTAAACGTTCGAAGAATATGAAAAAGGCATATTAGAAGTGCAGCATCTGGAAACTCTTTCTTGAATGAACTCCTTTCTGTGAAGTCTTTATCAGTCATGACAGACTTTGTCTGTTACCACTCTGAAGTATGCTTCTTAAATAACTGCACCATCTTCTGAATTGTAGCAGCATCTTCTGTAGTGGCTAGGAAAAAGGCAACAATTTCACTATCACCGTTTCCGTCTTCAACTGCAAATATAAAGAGAGGCATTCTCCTATTTGAGATTTTGTGAATTGCATCCACAAACAAAATTTCTGGATAACTGGAAAATGCACGTCTCATTTCTTCATCCTGATAGTATACACCAAGCAGAATGTTCTCTTCATTTTTAACAATTTCAACAATCCCTGAGTCTTTCTGGTTGAGATAGTTCAAAGCATTTTCCAATGTATCATCTGAATATCCATTTCTATTATTCAGATTATGCAGATCTTTCAAGGTTACTTTGGATGATGCCAATAGTTCAGTCTACAGCAGTTTTTTTGTTCGCACGTAATTTTAGCATGTTCTTTGCCAGAGCTTTAGTGGGAGCATCAAATTGTCTCTGGCGAGGCAAGAACGAGTATGTCTCCTGAAATGAAGTTAAAAAAATCATTAATTACATGAAATACTGCTTGATTAAGTTTTTGATAATATTATAAATTAAAATTTAAAAATATTTATAAAGATATGCTATAACTCTCCTATCTATATTAACTAGTAATACACATTGTGTCTCAAAATAATGTTACCACCCTTTGAACGATTTTTTAACTTTAATACATAAATAGCTTATTCTAGTAATATGTGAGGTGTTTGAGGATAAAGAGAACATAAGGAGAAACTTCTTTAGCTTCTTCTTTAACTTGGATTATAAAAAATAGTTATATCTTAATAAACATGGTAGGTATAATCATTCAAAAGGTGATAACATTTTTTGAGACACCTTCACAAGTCTTTCCAAATCATAAATGGTATACATCTAACCAGTTATCTGTTTTCAGCTTTAAGAAACATATGAGTTGATATAATGAAATAAAATAAAAATGAAATATACACTACCTTGGTATGATTGTGGTTGTGTTGATCTACGAAGTCTGTAACCTCCAAATAATTTCCATCCAATGAAGCTTCAGTCTTAACTTGAAAGGACATGCTTACCTGTAAGTTCTTTAAAAGTAAAAAAGTTATGAAAAAATTAGCAAGTAACACATTAGGAAAATAATTTGTGTACAGTGAGTTATGAACATTTTTATCCAAAATAGTCTGATTAATTGGTCTTAAATTTGTAGTCAAACATTGGTCTGAAAGCATTATTTATTTATTTAAGTATTTATTTGAATTGTCCCAATTAAATTTTTGATCAATCTATAAAATTATAAGTATAAATTCGCAGCTAAGTTATTTGACCAAATTTAAAAACTTGCTTTTTAAACCTACGTATAGTAGAAAAGAAAGTTCAATTTGACAGAAAGGTAGCATTGCATTGCTTTCAATGGATAGTAAAAACAGTACTATATACTTTATTCATTTTTTTAAATTTAGACAAACCTTTTGAAGGATGTTTTTTGTTTCCTTAATCATTATCAACTATTATAATTATAGATAAATCGAATTATGGGACGTAATGATACATCGTCGCTAAGACGAGATATTCAATGAGTTTAGGTAGCAAGTCAAATGAAGTAACTATAAATAAGGCCACACCACATATTCACACTCTACGTATTTAACCTGATAATAATCATACTCTTCGTCTTGTGCGCTCTTCTCAGCTCCCAATGTCGGATGCCAGCTTTCTGTGTGCCTTTCGTTTTAATGTGCTAGTGCGCTTAATGCATTAATTTTGAGGTTATTTTACCTAATCCTAAACGAGTACGAGCGTTTGCGTATACTAAGGGTATCTCTAAAAAGATACGCCCTAAAATATATAAGTATTGTATAATTTGTATAGATCGATCACAAATTTAATGTGATAATAATTAAATTAAACGAGGCACGTGAAGATTAATTGACACTAAATAATTTACAGCATTAAATAATTAAAAAGTTAATACTTTAAACTAGATGTTATTACATACATCTTTCTTAATTTAACCAGTTGCACTCACCTTTGAGATGGCCTTTTTCCTGTTGAACGAGTTTCCACGTTCCTCCGTTGATGCATTTGTATGTGCTGTAATACTGTAGATGATCTTTCATATAGCGCTTTATTCCTCGTTTTCGGGCACATTCAAGTGAACGGGAACAATACGTCTAAAGTTGAACGAACTCCGTTTCTTCCAACTCTCTAATAAATAATTGCAATGCCCCGTACGAGTCAAATTTCATTCCTCGTATGAGCTTCGACATTTTCACAGTCGCCATTTTGAATCACGAGCAAAATGAATCACGTGACACAACGCCATCTTTGGCTAAGGTCAAAAACTCTCACCGGTGAGAAGAGTTAGCGTTTGGTCGGTCAGAAATCCCGGTGAGAAAACTGTGACGTCATTTTAACGCGGTCAGAAACGCCAGTTAGTGCTGCTATGCCTAACCGGTTAGTCTCACCGTCCTCACCGAGAAAAAGACGGTTAGCCCAGTGAGAAATTACGTCATCATTCTCTCACCGGTGAGGGTTTTTGACCTTAGCCTTAGGATTGCAGCTTATCACGTGAAAAAACACATGCGTCACTTCCTTTGTATTGAACGGAAGGCGTTCAAGGTGCACTGTACGTAGCCACTGCGTTTACAAAACCATGTTTTACAAAGCTTACAATTTTATCGTTACCTTCCACTTTACAGCTATCCTTCTAACGATTGAAGCTGTTATGGCTGTCGATTCTAATGGCATATGGCATTTGTACAATTGACATCGTTCTATCATTTGGATGATTTTTAATGTATCTTCTAAAACGGTAAAAGTTCAAAGTATCGTTCCCTAGATTTCTCTGCACGATATCTTCTAGCACGTTTCTATTCATGCAGTGAATTTATTATTGCATCATCTCTATTTAATAAAACAAACTTTCAACCGCGTTAAAGTGAATTCGCTTTAATGGAGAACGTGGAAATGGTGGGATTATTTTACTAGCTTTCGAGACTTATTGCTTTGATTGCAGAGTTTTTACAAGTAGATCTGATGGAAAGTTAGAATTCGAAAGATAGGTAACAATTTATATGGGCAGGGTAATTTAAATGGTCTGTAATAGACTAATTTTATTTAATTTTATATTTCACTCTCAACCTGAAGTAAAACAGACGAAAGTCTGACTTAGCAAGCGTCAGCAGGCAATGTAAAAATACAAAAAATATTAGTGACGCAAGGGTATATAATTCTGGTTTCTGCTCTTTTGAAGGATTGATCTCATTAGATTTACAGTATTTAAGGCACGAACCATTTTCAGTGTTTACTCACTAATTTGTTGAACGAAATATGGCATAGCTTTTGAACACCACATTTTTTACAATCGATTTTGTGGAGGCCATATAGAGTTTCAGTCCACCATTACCAACGTGAAAAGAGGCAATCGTACAAGCAAGCAGATGCACTTACTTATCAAGAGAACTTGGTGCGATGGATAAGATTTCTTCAGGAATTTAAGTACGTATAAATTTGGTTAAATCAAAATTTAGAATGCACGTAGGTAATGGCATCTTTTGATCGCGAACCTGTTGCATCAATGGAGAATTCAGCCAGAAATATTAAAAAGACACGTTAATTAACAACGCGTTGTTAAATGAGTGAAATCGGATGGGAATCAAGTTTGATAGTTTTTGATTATAAAAGTGAATTCTCGCCAAACGAGTGAAGCTAGATGACGTATTTAGTAATAATAAAAACAGATTGCCGTGAAAAATGAATCCAAATAATATTTAAGTCTTTCCAATTGGTTACATTGAATGCTTATTAAGTCATCCCGCATCGATTATTTTTATTTTTAAAACATCCCATGTTTGTTTCTGATTTTTTATTTTAAACTTACCTTTAAATACAATAGTCTCTATGGAGATCAATGTCAACATTACTGATCGAGCGATTCAAGCATGGGTGGACATCGACACATTGTCGTAAACTCTAAAATAAAATATTTATTCAAGAAGCCCTAACTATTAACGCATTCATTTTTTGGATAAGAGATACCCACAATCTTATAAACAGACCTCGGGAACTGCTATGGCCTTAATTCATATTGCTAACCTATTCATGAGTAAATTTGAGATGTAATTGGCTAATACGCTCTCTTATTTCTCCCGTATCTGGTTTAGGTTGGCATTTTTTTATTTTTATTTTTTCTTAGCAGGCAATTCTACACCACAGTTCCTTATTTTTTTTTCATGATCAATACGTTTATAACTCAATAAAAACCTATTGAATATAAACATGTTATCTCTAATATTGTAAATTTATACGGTGGTCTTAATCTAATCAGATATAAATTAATTTGAATATACTTTATAATGTAATAATATTTTTAGAATCAGTATCAGAAGCTTTTAAGTATTTGTGATTTGATTTTATGCATGCTTGGGAAATTATTTATTTATTTATTTATTTATTTATTTATTCTTAAATTAAATTTGTAAATTAAGTGAACAAGTGGAAGTTAATAGAAACATTATATATTCCTATAATTATTCAATTATTAATTATGTGATATAACAATATTCTTAAAACATGTGCTTTTTCTTTAGATACATTCGGTAGTAATATTATTAATACATGTATAAGTACTGTATAATTTAATATAAAAGTAATTTAATATTTTAAAAAATAAACTACAAAGAAATTTAATGCAAAATTTGTCAAAATACAAACCAATGAGTCAAGGGCCAAGAGAAAAAAAAAACTATCCAAGAACCGAAGCTCACGTTGGATATGTTATAAATTAAAGAGAAAAACTAAGAAAAATAAAAAAATAAAATATTTATAAAATAGTTAGAATGAAAAAGGAAAAAGGTGTTCAATTATTACATAATGAAAAAATATTGCTGAATTTTTCCAACTATTAAAAGAAATTGTACTCCATATTTTATTTTTATGAAGATAAAAGTCATTCTTAAAACCCGTAAATAATGCTGCTAATAAAAGAATATAATTGAAAAGAATAATAAAAAGATACAGATATGTTATAAATTTATATGTGTACTATTATTATTAAATATTTGTTGTACAGTAATTTATTTATGATTTGTTCATTTATTCTTTATGGTTTCACATTAATTATTAAAAAAAAAATGAAGTCTGTATCTTTATTATTCTTTTCAATGATATTCTTTTATTAGCAGCATTATTTATGGGTTTTAAGAATGATTTTTATGTTCCAAAAAACATTATTATACTCTTCATTTATATTAACAATAAACCAGTAAAAATTAACATTGTAGTTGCATTTCTTTGGACGATATTCATCCGATATAAATGA